>ML283909.1:0-58863 GCA_005239495.1 Nicotiana undulata | reverse complement strand
ATACTAAGCCACTAACAACAGTTAAAATGCAGGTTTTACATAACGACAGACCGGGTCGTTACACACAAAACCTATTAGGTAGAGCCTAAACCTAAAAGGCTACGACTGCCCTAAAAAATGGCTCAGAGACGTCCGAAACCCGTTATCAAAATGTAAGGACTTGAACAAAAAATTCTAAACCTGCTAAAAGGATAACCTGGGCAAAGGCGTCGTCTAAGAACACTTGAGCATCTTGGGAAAACTTCATCTTAGAAAAACTTTCGGTTACTTCGAGTTTTCAAAAGTTTCGAATAAAAATTGAATTGGGGTCAGGTTCTGTTCGGACCTTCAAAAAATAAATGGCTTATTACTACGGTTGATTCTGTTCTAAGGTATTAGAAATATTTGCAATTATGAAAATATGCTAAAATAGTATAGACTTGAAATTGCCAAAAGGGGAAATTTTATATATTCCGAAATATCTTTGCAAAGGCCCATAAAAAACGGCCTCGAATTGAACAAAAAATATGTACCGAATACAAAAACTAAAAAATCCTAAGGCATTTATGCCTGATCTTCACCGGAGCCAGTATCGTCACCAGAACCATCAGGGCCTTTGGATTCTTCGGAACCCTCCCCACCTTCGGGTTCAACTAGCTTCTTCGCCTCGGCCTCAAGTCTTTTTGCCTCCTCGATCTCAGTAGATAGATAAAAGCTTCGGGCATGAATCTCTTCGAGATAGCCGCCTCACGTACTCAACAGTGATTGATCGCGTCCAAATGCACACCTCTAAACAAGGTATGAAACAGTCGATTACAATTATAGTAACCTAAAGAAGAGTCAGAGTCAAATCCACATGGAGCTATATGGGAGTTAGGAGTATATATTCTAATGCGTGAAATTGAATTTTCTTAAATTGCACTTCCACAAAATGGGTTTTGTTTCTATTTATAGTTTTACACTAAAGTTTGCAGAATAAAGAAATAAGACTAGGATAATTGTTTTTGATATTTTTCAAATTGATAGAAAGCCTATGGTTGTGACCAGGTTTTTGCCTAATGAGATTAAAACCTTAATGCTTGTTTTGTTAATCAGGGTGTATTATAAATATCAACTCTCAATTACCCACTAAATACTTCTCGTTCAGAGAGTGGTTTTACCCAAATTGTCTTTCCCAAGACCAAATGGGTATCACACAAAATAGTTGATAAAAGCTTAAGTCGGGTTATTACTGTCTCTAGGTTGAACCCTTTAATTGGGTTAATCAATCTCTCGATTGACCCAATTTCTTGTTAACTAAGTTTTCCTAGACTAAGTCTCTCTTCTCAAGAAGAGACTAAGTCAAATAGGCATGAACTAATGTTTGCAACCATTAATTCCACAAATTAAAGCATGAACAAGGCTAAATAATAAACGCCCGATCATAAACAAACACTAAATTAGATACCCATAAGGTTTAAACACTAGGGTTGGGTCACAACCGTAGTAAAAATCTAGCTACTCATGGTTTGGTTTGAAGAAAGAAGAAGAAGAAATACTAATTAAACTCATAATAACAAGCTAAAATGATGAAGTCTATTGTAAAATACACCAATATATAGAAAATTTCCAAAAGAGGCAAAGAAAAACGGCTACAGAACTTGATGATGTCAAAACGTAACCTAATATTTTGAAACTCGTCTATTTATATGAGGCTGGAAATTTCAGAAAAAATTCCCCTCAAGAGGTTCTGCAGCCGCACAATTCCATGTGCGGTCCGCAGAATGCTTTATCTGGCAGGAGGTGGGATTCTGCGGTCGTACAATTCTGAACTGCGGCCATGAGACAATATTTCTACGGTCTGCAGATTTAGCTCTGCAGCCGCAAGGCACTCTTCTGCGGTCCGCAATAGTATGATTGCGGCCGCAAGACAATCTTCTGCGGCCGCAAAAATCTTGTGTGAACCGCAATTCGATGAAGCTCTGGACTTGGTCTGTTGTCATCTCTCTAATCTTGGTATTTTGTCCTTTGCCGCACAATTTATGTGCGGTCAGTAGTTTGCGCGAAAGTCTGTTGAGTTTTCCTTTTTTGGTTGTGGCCGTATATGGAATTCTGCAGACCGCACATTGTAAGCTTCTGTGCCTTTCCATGCCTTGTGTTTAGACTACTCCTTTTTGAGTCGGATTTCATCTCGGCATTCCAACTTCTAACATTACTGCAATTTTTCACATTTCATTAGTTTCGGAATACAATTCAATGCTTTTAATATTATAACAAAAGCTAAAAGGCGCTAATAAGTAGTCAAAATCCCAGCTTATCAGCGATCTTCATGCGAGCCTCGTTTTGTTCGACATCGGCCTTGTATTGAGCCACCATTTTGTCAGCATAGGCCGAGGTTATCTCCAACTTGGACCTCATTACATAGAGCTCTTACAAAGAGCGTCCCATTCAGCGATGGCCGAGCCCAGTTGTGTTCGGAGATCGTCATTTTGCTGAGCCCATTTATCCGCTTTCTCCTTCTCCACCCGAAGTTGAACTTCTACGGAAGACAACTTGTCCCGAGTGGTCTCCTTCTCGAAGGCCAGAAGATCCATCTTACTTTTCCACCTGTTGGCCATTACTTTGATCTTGTCTATCTCTTTCCGGAATTGGTCGATCTGATCGATCTTCAACTGGACATGAGAGGTATTGTCCTTAGCCACTGCGACCGGATCCTTGTTTCTAACTTAAAAAATCTTTACCTTTTCAACCAATTCGGCATGCTCCTGCCTTAGGACCGATGCTTCTTTCTGAGCCCCGTCCAGCTCGGCCTGAAGGTTCTTAATGATCTCTTCTTGCTGCTCCCTGAGAAGCTTGTACATCCCATTTCTGGGAAAGCTCCTCGACCTCGAGCTCAAGCTGATTGACCTCGACCCGGTACCAAAGGAAGCTCTTGTGATGAAGTACCGAGGCCTTCAAAAAGATGAAAAACTTGAGAAATATCAAAACCTCATTAAAGTTCGATAGAAATTAATGATGCCTTACCCGGTTCAGCTCCTGCGACGCCTAATTGAAAAGGCACGACACATTCACCTCATTTATTTTTGCACGGTCATCCTCGGTCACAAGGAATCGTAGGTAGCTAGCTATCCCCACAGGAGTAGACAAAACTCGAACATCCCCCTGGATGGTCATAATAACTGATCTCTTGCGACCGGGGTCCACACTCGGAGTAGGGAACTGGTTGATCAGTTATAGGCTCGAACTTGGCCCGCCAACTTCCGAGGATGTGCCTTTCTTCAGAACTTCCAGGTCGCCCATCCTGGAGAAATCTTCAAAAGCAGACGAGTCCACACCATCGAAAAAGGAGTGAAGGGGATCGTCCGCACCATGGACCCCTTAATTGGACTTCTCCTTTCTTGCTTGGGCCTCCTCGAGCATGGACTCAGTGTATGAGGGCATCCCCGAAATCTCTATTATGGCGAGCGCATCCTTCAGAGCGGAGCTGGCATCTTGGGGAGTCCCACCCCGCGTTTCCACATCGATCTCTTGGGTATGAGTGGGGTCGACCTCGTAAGTCTTCCCCTCGGATGCCTCCTGCTCCCTGATAAAGGTTGTCCGTGGGTAGCAAAAATATGCTCATCCTCTGACTCGTCCCTGAGCTAGAGGAGAGAGTTGGACTCCGGCACACAGGAGGTAGAGCTCCTCCTGGGCTTGCGGGCCACCTTCTTCTTTGGTTTCTTCACCTCGGAGCTCGGGGAGCCCAAAGATTTTCTCTTCCTTTTTTTCTTTTCCTTCACGGAAGACTCAAGCTTCCCGCAACGGAGGAGTCAACATGAAATTACGCATCCTCTTCCCCTTCCAAAGGCCTAAGTTTGGTATTAACTACAACTTAGGGAAAGGAAAGTCAGCATGTTGAAAGATAGAATCATGGTATTAACTATTCTGAAAGAGGCCTTACCATGAGAACGGTCCTCCCATCGGCCCTTTGAGACCATGCGCCGTGCACGCTCGGAGTACGTCATCTGAGTACAGATGCCCTAGATTCATTCCTTTAGCCAAGGTACCTTACTCGGAACCAGGTGAAAACTGCACAATCACAAGTATGAATAAGAAGAAAGAAATCTAAGGAAAACAAATCTTTGACGCTTAAAGAAAAATTGCACTTACGAGATGCGTTCCACTTGTCAGGGAATGGAATGTACTCGGGAGGGGGGAGGGGGGGAGGGGAAGTCTTCAGTCTTCACCCAAATGACGCGTCCCTGGCAGCCCCGGTCTTAGTCCTCGTCAATACTTGATAATGGGGTCTTGCTGGCTCGACGAGTGAGCTTGATCAGTCCTTCTCAAAAAATTGGGGGACTGTATAATCGAAATAGATGATCGATCGTGAACCGATGAGACTTAGCAAAGTAGTGAAGGAGGATCATGATCCTCCATAACTATGGATGGATTTGCTTGAGGTACACCTCGTACCTCTTGCAAAGTCCAGAACAATCAGGTCCACCTGGCCTAGTGTGAAGAGGTAAGTGTAAAAACTTAAGTACCCCTCCACATGGGTAGTAATGGAGTCCACGGGCCTAAGGACTACTACATCCTTGCCTTCCCAATTACAATTCTTTAAAACTATGGGAAAAACGCCTTTGGTCATGGAGCATATATACCTTGATGCTCCTTTACCCCGGTCCTGTTTGCATGAGGGTTTCTCGACCTGAAAGTCATCTGCAATTGAGCATCCCTCGTGAATGAACACTTTCAAGGGAGGCTCGGGGGACGGTTCATCAGCAACCACCTCGGGAGAATCTGTTTTGAGGGAAACTACTTTAGGAGCAACCGCCTCAGTATCGGCGACCGGTTGGGAAGATGAAGAGGCAACTTGTTGAGGAACAAATTTGGATGATTTAGCCATTGTTATCTGGGGAGATTTGAAAATTCGAAGAAAGAACGCGAAGTTTTGAAAGAACGAGTTTTAAAGATGAAGAGCAAAGTATGAATATTTGAAGGAAATCTAGGTAAAAACATGGAAATCACTATGCCAATTGAAGAAGAAGCATGAAGATATGAAGGTTTGAAAGAGGTTTGATGATAGTTGGAAAGCTCGAAGGTAGTAGCTTGGTCTAAAAGTAGAAAAAGAACAAAGGGTTGAAGCTTTTATAGGGAAACAAGCGACGCTTCGCATTCGGGGGCAACCAACCGATGATGGGACTTTCTGTATATGGCTAAAATCGAGTCCAATGAGCACCCAATTTCCCGAAGAGGCAAATGGAGCAGGGACGTGATTGTATGGCTAAAACCGAGTCCAATAAGATTTTGGCACTTCACACCCTATCACTTATCAGTCTATCGCAATTTCATATTTGAGTTATTATATATTATCTATATACATGTGCAAAACCACGAATGTTTTCGTTTTCAGCGCTGTATTAAAGGAGCAAGCATGCAGGACTCATGTCCTCTTTAACAAGGGCAGACTTAGAATACTAGAATAGATAGACCATTCTAGCTATTATATAGGTATGAATTTAACTTAATCATATATATAATTTACACTAGCCATATAATTTTACCTTTGTCATTATAAGGTATTTATTTTATATTTCAAAGTTATTATATTAGACTGTTATGGAAAGTTATTCTGGCATTGCGAGTTAAACTCCATAGTTGTATGCACAAGAAAATTGAAGACAAACTAACATCTAAATTACATACATCAGTGGCCCAAGTAATCGGAATGGTATTTAAAAGATAAAGGCCTGAGTTAGCTTGCACCAAAGACATCCAGTGGCGATCCAGCACAATAACTGAGGGTTCCCCGTGAACCTAATAGCTTTTCTTTAGATCCTATATTTGTATTGAAAAATCTATTAAATGTATAAGAATATTTAGCTTGGAACCCAGTCCGTTAATCCAGTTATTATTATATATTAACTTGTTAGAATGAAGCTCAACGAGCTATGGTGAAGCCATTAGAGGCGAACCCTTAAAGGTTCGAGAGAGAGAAAAGAAAGAGAAACAGAGAAATGAGAAAATATTTGTCTGACCACTTTATTTCTCAACATAGTTCAGTATATATATATTTACAAGAAAAATTTGAGATAAAATGAAGAGAAAAATTATTACACTAATACAGAATACTGAATGTAAAAAGACTAAAAGAGACTGGGCTGGGTCACAACACTGGGCCAGCTGTGTGTGCAGTAGATTGGGCTGCAGTAGACTGGGCTCTAACACCCCACCCCCCCTCAAGCTTGAGGGTGATGAAACACCAATCTTGCCAAGAATACCATAATGCAGTTAGCTAGGTAATGATTTTGTCATAATATCATACGGTTGACTTGAGGAAGAAACAAAGTGCAAAGAGAGAAGACCAACAGTAATGCACTCTCGCACATAATGGCAATCAATCTCGATGTGTTTGGTGCGCTCATGAAAGACAGGGTTCTTGGCTATGTGGAGGGCAGCTTGACTACCACAATAAACAGGAACGTGAGATGAAATAACCAACCCAAGATCACCTAAAAGTCTGACCAACCAAGCAACCTCTGCAGCCAGCTTTCTTAAGGCTCTATATTCAGCCTCAACTGAAGATAAAAATATGGTAGGTTATTTCTTACTCTTCCAGGAAACAGGACTGCCACCAAGAGATATATAAAAGCCACTCACAGACTTGCAAGATATGGCACATGAACCCCAATCAGAGTCAGAAAATCCCACAAGAGACAGATCATCAGAACTGGAAAGCAGTATGCCTTGAGTAGGATCATTCAGAAGGTATCTCAAGACATGGATAACGGCCATCATATGTGGTACCCGGGGTTTCTGAAGAAACTGGCTTAAGTGTTGAACAAAGAAAGAAATGTCAGGTCGTGTATGTTGGAGAAAATTTAATTTCCCAATTAGTCTTTTGTATGTACACGGGTCAGAAATAGGAGCACCCATATCCATAGTAAGCTTAACAGAGGGATCCAAGGGAGTAGAAACAGGGGAAAAGTGATGACAGTTGAATTCTTGAAGGAGATCAGTGGTGTATTTGTGCTGATTCATCAAGTATCCTTGGGAATGTTGAGAAATTTCCAAACCCAAGAAGTAGTGCACCAAGCCCATATCCTTGATTTTAAATTGAGAGTCCAAGAACAGTTTTAAGGAATTAAGCTCAGAAAGATCATCACCAGCTAACAATATATCATCAACATAGATAACCAAGACAACCAAAGAATCAGAAGAGGACTTTGTGAAGAGAGAATAGTAATTAAGACTAGAAATGTAGCCTCTGGAGTGCAGATCTTCAGACAATTTAGAAAACCATTGTCTAGAAGCCTGTCTTAGGTCATATAGGGACTTCTTGAGTCTACAAACCAATAGAAGAGATTCAGAAGTGGAAGATACATACATTCCAGGTGGGCTCTTCATATTGACTTCTTCATGAAGGTCACCATGGAGAAAGTCATTGTTTATATCCGATTGAAAAACAATCCAACTCCTTTTCACAGCTAAGGTCAGGAGACACTTGATGGTTGTCAACTTGACAACAGGTGAAAAAGTCTTAGTGAAGTCAATACCTTCTCTCTGAGTATCACCTCTGATAACAAGCCTTGCTTTGTATCTATCAATAGAGCCATCTGCCCTTTCTTTAATCTTGTAGACCCACTTACAAGGGATGGTCTTTTTGTGAGGAGGAAGGGGAACAATGTCCCAAGTCTGATTGGACTCAAGAGCCTGAAATTCCTTTAGCATTACCTCTTGACAAGAAGGATGAGAAGCTGCCTGTTGGTAATATTAAGGTTCATGCACATGTAGCTCAGATTGAGACACCTTAGATATTGTAGAAACAGGGTCAAGGGGAAGGACAGAATTAAAGACATAGTCTTGAAGGTAGGATGGTTGAGTGACAGCTCTGGTGGATTTTCTTAAAGGAGGATCATATGGAGAAGGATATTCTACACAAAGTGGAGAGGATATTGGAGCAAAATTAGAAGTAGAAGGAGAAAAAAGAGGTTAAATATAGGATACGGTAGGGATGTGTGTTTCAGTAATAGGAAGGGAAGATACATCAGATGTTGTAGGTATGTATGAGTAGGTATTTCTGGTGTATGAGTAGTAATAGGTGGAAGATTGGAGAAAGGAGTGACAGAAGATGATGTTGAACCATAAGGGAAAATGTGTTCATGGAATACCACATCCCTAAAGTAAAAGATAGAGGAATTGGAAAGGTTCATGAGTTTGTAACCTTTCTTACCACAGGGTTATCCTAAGAAAAGACTATGTATAGCTCTAGATTAGAATTTATCCCTTCCAAATTTGGGAGAAGTTGCAAAACATAAGCAACCAAAGGACTTTAAATGAGCATAAGAAGGTGGATTCCCATGCAATTTTTCATAAGGATAAATGTTGTTTAAGACAGTTAAGGGCATTCTATTGATCAAGTAAGTAGCAGTTAGGACACAATCACCCCAGAATTTTTGAGGAAGTTTAGATTGGAAAAGAAGAGCTCTAGAAACTTTCAACAAATGCTTATGTTTTCTTTCCACAACACCATTTTGTTGTGGTGTATGTGGAATAGTAGTTTGGTGTAGAATACCTTGGTTGCTAAAGAAAGTAGAAACTTCAGAGCTACTACCAAGTTCATAAGCATTGTCAGATCTGAAAGTTTGGACTGAGGATTGAAAATGTGTTTTGCCCATAGAGGTGAATGCTTTTAACACAGAAAGAGCATTACCTTTACAAGATAAAAGATGGGTCCAGGTAGCTCTACTATAGTCATCAACTAAAGTTAAGAAATATCTAAAACCATTATATGTTCTAGTGTTATAGGGTCCCCAAATATCAACATGAACCAATTGGAAAGGAGCAGTGGAGTGAATGTGCCTGTCATAAAAAGGCAACCTTTGTTGTCTAGCCATTGGGCAAATAGAGCATATGAAAGAGTGTTTTGAAGAAACTTTATCAGACAAGAATGGAATATATGTCATTTTATGAAAAGGCATATGACCTAACCTTTGATGTCAAAACAAATCCATTTTATTCATAGTAGATGTCTGATTACATGATGGATTATTTACATGAATTGGAAGAAAATCAGACGTATTACAAGAAACAAAATTTGAAAGAACAGAAGAAGCATGTTGAGATGGAAACAACTCAGCATCAGGATGCAAATAGTATAGCCTTCTAGCAGCCTTACCAATTACCAGTGGCCTCTTCAGAGAAGGGCCCTGTAAAGAATATTTAATTTTGGTAAGAATAGCTATACAATCTAACTAGGATATTAGTTGATGTATAGAAATTATATTGAAATGAAAGGAAGGTACAAGAAGGACATAGATGTTTATAATTTAAACAACGGAGAAGGGTCTGATCTGCCCATCTACTATCATCAATAGTTTAAAAAATCCCTCTGTTATACTATTAGGACATCCCAACCCCTGACGTTATACTATTATACACTTATGCCCTTATTTTAACGGAAGGGCCATGTGGCACGCTTAAAACTATCCAGGTTATTTTATAACTGCTCCGACCCAACCCATTACCCAACCCGACCCTAACCCTTCAAGAACATTCACCCTTATTAACGTTTGAACCCTAATCTTTCTTCTTCTCAATTTTATAACGGGATTCTTCTTCTATATTAAAATTCTCTCTTCTTCTTCTCAATTAAACTCTGATTCTTGCATTCTATGTCTAGTTCGAGTGTTACATCGAGGAGGAGGTGCTACTGTGGGGAGATTGCGAACAACTTCACCTCGACGACTACAAAGAACTCTGGAAGGAGATTCTACAAGTGTGCTAAACCAGAAGTAAGTGTGAATTTAGTCGATGTATTTAAAGTTTTAATTTTTTCTGTTCTTTAAAATTTTCTATTGTTAAATTTTTTTTATTCTGTAATTTTTTTCTGTTCTTATAGTAATTGTTTGTATTTTTAAGAACAAGTCATGTGGATATTGGGAATGGAAAGACGAATCCCTCCCGGACAGAGCGTTGATAGTAATCAATAATTTCAAGGCTAAATTAGATGTTGCCAATGTCAAAATCAGGACCTTGAATATGTTGTTGGATGCGTGCAAGCTTGAAAGGGACAAATTGATGGAAAAAGTTGATGTTTTGGAGGCTATAGATGATGTTGAAGTGAATAAAGCAAGGGAGATGATGTTAGTCGGATTTGTTGTTGCATTGATTATGAAATGGATTCAGCATTTTGTTTAGTGGAGTAGGGTTTTGATGTAGTTGATTGTTGTAAAATCTAGATTTTGATGAATATTTTTTTTGGTCAGCTTGTAATGAATCCAGAATTTCGTGAATGAATCAAGCCTTAGTACACTATGGCATTTTGTGTAGATTTTCATGAATGCATTTTTAGACTTCAACTATATTGTGTTGGTGAGTTGCTTTTAAACAAGAAAAACTGGGCAGAATCAAGTTAGATCCCTAAAGCCAAAAAATCTGGGCAGTTCAATGTAGCTCAAAAATGGACAGCATTTTGTCACCACCCTAAAGCCAAAAAATCTAGGCAATTAATAACCATAAAGCCAAAAAAACAGAAAAAACTCGGCAGCATTTTGTTAACAACCCTAAAGCCAAAAAAACTGGGCAGTTAAAAACCAAAAATCTGGACAGTTAACTGGACATCATCTTGTTAACACCCTTAAAACAGAAAAAATTGGGCAGTTAACAACCCTAAATCTGGACAAAATTAGATATCACCAAAAATATCAGTCAATGCAGTAATTACAACCCAAAATGCAGTACTGTCAATGCAGTAATTGCAACCCAAAATATTAACATAACATTAGTTTGAGACTGTCATGAAGTTTGTATTAATTACATCCCAAAATACACAATGCCTGTTAGACCCTTCACTAACTTCATATCCTCCTTCTCCGTTGGAATTAACTCTACATACATGAGAAATCTCCATGAATTCATTGTATAATTCTAGGCTCTTTGGACTGTACTCTTTGCTCCATGTACTAGCTTCAGCTTCATGATTTGCCATCATGTTCATAACTTTGACTCTTATGTCTTCCAACATCTTAATGATTGGGTTTTTCCTTGCTTCCAGAATCCATGAATTGAATGATTCAGTCAAATTGTTGTCAACTGTCTGATTTTTGCAAACTGTATCTAGGTAAGCTCTGCACCAAGACTGTAGTGGGTACTTCAATAAACTCTCTGCTGCATCTTTGTTCAACTCTCCTTGCTTGCTTAGTTGGTCTTTGAAGTCTTCTTCATAAGTTCACCATGCACACCACCAAGCAGTTTTTTGAATTCCCCATTATTATATGTCTTGCACCAGTTAGCCTCGATATGTCTAACACAAAACCTGTGATGTGCTTGTGGTAGAACAGTTTTAATAGCCTCAATTAACCCCTGGACAGAAGTAGATGATAGAAAGAAAAAAGAAATTAGAAGATGAAATTCAGAAGTAAAAATTCTGGACAGAATTGAAGTTGACAACAGAAATTAACAAAATTGAGTAGTACAAACTGGACAGAATCAAGTTGAAAAAAAGAAGAGAAGTAGAATCGGGACAACATACTGGACAAAATAAAAAAAATTCAGAAGTAAAAATTCAGAAAAATTACCTTTTGCATGTCTGACATGAATGTGATTCCTTCTCCTTCCTTAAGGTCTAGAGATCCCTGAAGCAATTGTAGGAACCAATTCCAAGAATGCTTTGTTTCCTTATCAACAATGGCCCATGCCAAAGGATAAAAATGGTTTTGTGCATCCTGTCCAACAACAACTAACAATTGACCTTTGGCTTTCCCTTTTAGAAATGTGCCGTCTACACCAATAAATGGTCTTAACCCTAACTTGAACCCCATCTTCATAGCTTTGAAGCAAACATACATCCTCAAGAATCTTCTCTTTTCATTTTCAAGTGCATTTTTTGAAATGTTAATGACTACATCACTACCTAGATTACTCTCTCTCAATTCCATGGCATAAGCATCAAGTTTGTTGTATTCATCTGCAAAACTCCCATCTAAGGTCTCCAATGTCATTCTTTTTTCCCTCTTGCACTTTCCATGACTCACATTTAACTCAAAAATCCTTTTCAAATCAAGTACCATCTCCCTTACCTTATACTTAGGAATATCCTGTAGCTTTTCCTTAAAATAATATGCGATGGTATTGTAATCAACAATACTATTATCATATGCAGTGCCACAATTATGATCTGGCTCTAATGTCTTTACAGTAACCCCTGCACTACCATCTTTGGATATTAAATAAAGAAAGGGACCGCCCACAATGCATCTATACCTAAGCCTCCTTTTGTCACTCTTTCTCATTTTAAGGCTTTCTTGTTGGCTAGAGCATACAACTTCATAAACTTTCTAGCTTCTGGTATGTCCTTAAAGTCCATGCCTTTATATATCTCCTTGTAATCATTTAGATTCTCATATATGTCTTTTTTTTTTTGTTGAGTTTTGAGTAAATGTAATTCTTCAGAATCATATCCTTCAGAATCACATCCCTCAGAATCAGAACTAGACTCAGAACCTATTTCACTTAATAAACGGTCAGTACCAGCTTCATCTAAAATCTGAAATGATTCACTATAATCAACAATATTGGGAATACACTCAATAAGGGGGTCAGGTTCATCCACAACATATAGGTTCAGTACATTATATTCAGTAGAAAGCAAGGATGTCAACTTTCTAATCCCCACACCCCTTTAACCTCATACAATTTACCAGAAGGTGCAACAACTCAACTATGAATTCAGATTCTATATCAATATAAGAAAGCAAGTCTGGATCATACCCTGACAAGGTGTGCACTTTATTCTTTGTGTACCCAACTTCAGGATGTGTAACTCATGCACCCTCATAATTGAATATTAAATCAACTAACACCATCTCCAATAACCTAGTAAATATGGAAAATAAGAATGGTTATCAAACAGTAAAAGAAAATAGGCAGAATATTAATATAAATGTTGTGAGACAGAATGTAGAAAGTAAAAAAATATGACTAAAAATAGGCAGAAAATGATGTTGTGAGACAAAATGTAAAAAGTAAAAAAAAAAATGAATAAAAAAAGCAGAAAATGACATGTGAGACATAGGGTCTCATGAATAAAGAAATACAAGATGTACAAAAGGATCCACAAAAAAGTTCAGTTTATGGGCCACCGATTCATAAAAAATTGACAAAGAGAGCAAATTGACAAAGGTGCACAAAAATCCAACCGCCGAAATAGTTTAATGAAGCAATTGCCTTCAAGGGTCTTACATTTAGGACCACCTTAGCTAATAAACAAAGAAAAAGACTAGAATCTCAGTCAACATCACAGAAAAACCAAATCTAATATAAAACCCTAAACCTGAACACAATAAATCCAAATTTTAGTATACCCACAACATGCAACAACTACAAATCGGGACCACCTAAAAACTGAAACATGCAACAACTACAAGAAGGAAAACTATAAAGTATTTACATACAAATGAAGGATAGAAGTAAGATATTGTCCAAACCGAAACCCTAGACCACAAAATAAGAAAAGTATAGCAAGTAACCAGCAAAATCGAGCAATAAATACTAAAATCAACAAGTATAATGAAGAAACGACTGACCTTTACACCAAGATCATGTGAAATTGTTAGATTGGAGTCAACAGTAACTATGGTCTCTTAGTGGTTCGAGGGGTTGAAAAGAAAAGGGGGAAATAAGGAAATGTCGGTGATAGACCATGTTTTAGAGAAGGGTTAGGGACGGGTTGGGTAATGGCTTGGGTTGGACTGGTTATAAAATAACCCGGATAGTTTTAAGTATGCCACGTGACCCTTCCATTAAAATAAGAGCATAAGTGTATAATAGTATAACGTCAGGGGTTGGGATGTCCTAATAGTATAACGGAGGGTTTTTTTAAACTATTGATGATAGTAGAGGGGCATATCAGACCCTTTTCCGTTTAAACAATGGTAGAGGTAATTGAAAACGTTATTTTCATGACCATGATCAATTTAATCAGCTAGTACATTCCCTAAAAATAACATATGGAAATAAAAAAAAGTTAATTACTCTATTTCTTGGAATTGTCATATGACACACAGAGTAAAACTTCTCTAGGATGTAAAGGCCACTTGAAAGATGAAAGATCGTACAAATAGTGTAGTCTTTGTAGCTAGCTAGAAACATATAGATTGGAATATATGCACGATGCATAATAACATGCAGATAATTTAATTAGATATTTGTAGTCTGTAGAAGATCATGAATAGCCCCATCTCGGGGATTTAGCTAGTTCTAGCTCAAACTCCCCCCCCTCCTTTTGTCACGATCCACAACGAGTTGTTCGTGTAGTTCTGTTACTTATGCAGGTCCGTTGTATCCTATGCCTATATTAACTTTAGCTCCTTGTAGTACGACTCTTTATCTTAATATAACTAGTTTCTTTTGGACAAAAAAGAAAGAAAATCATGAATAGCTATTAGATAACACATACATCTACGAGATAAAGCTCTCCGTTTTTCTCTTAAAATACATGAAAACACTCAATTTAAACTCCCAATTCGACTGACACCATTTTTCCTTCGACAGGTGTTATCATAAGCTTTTGGAAATTTTAATCCAATTTTTTTTTATGACTTGTAATAATTTGGGAAGTGATTTATGTGAGTACATCAAACGGGCTGGATAGGGTTCCACGGATATTGTAATGCAAATCTATCCAACGTCCAAACCCAATATGCTATTAATGCAAATCTATCCAATGTCCAACCCCAATATGCTATTTCACAGGCCCTTTGGACTGTATCTTTTTGGTTTTTATACCCTCTATCTAGTCTAGTTTAAATTTTAAAAGGGAACTACTAGCTATGTCCATTTATAAGTAGTTTATTACAAAATTGGTCAATTCATAAAATATTATTAATATTAGCAAAATATTACTAATATTAGCCAATTAGCTATTTGTAGTAAAAAAAATTCAAATTTTTGCTTTCTTTTGAGTGGGTGTAATTAGAATAGATTGGGTACATCTTAAGGAGCTTGAATCTCATTTTTGGGATGATTTGGTGAAGTTTTGAAGTAGTTTGAATTGAAAATTTGAAGTAAAAACTGAACATGAAAAAAAAAATGATGTGTATTATTTGTGTATCACATCTGTATCATATTTGTATCAATTGTGTATCATATATATATCCATGTATAACAGTGTTTGAGATACATGCATAATACATGTTTCATACATGTGTAGCAGAAGAATTGTTTTAACTCGATTTAATTACGAATTTTGATACAAAACCAATCCAAATCACATCCAATCTTCCTCAAATTTTGTATATTGACTTATCTATATGTTTTCAATGAATTTCAACTCTACCCATTGAAAATATTTCTTTTTTGTTTAGATTTTTGGAATATATATATATATATATATATATATATATATATATATATATATATATATATATATTGTATTTTATCACCTTATCCATGAAATTTCTTTACGTCTTGCATCTAATGTTGCTAATCACGCTTAAAAATATGGAAGGTGATTTTTTGCATGTGATTCTTTGAGAGATAGAACCTTATTTATTTGATTTTTTAATTTTTATATGTACTTGGCTAGTTTTGGTAAATTTATGACTAATAGCTAGAGGTTGTTAAGTTAGAAACTTATTTGGAACATTTGTGTAAGTTGGCGCCAGTAAAACTTCCTTAAAAGATATTTCTTTTGTGCTTGAATTGCCAGAACATAGGATTATAAGGTCTTATATTTTGGCTTTTGAAATTTAAGATTTCAAAAGATTTGCTCAATATATTTGAAGCTTGTATGGAGGGTTGTTACTCGTTGTTTTGTATCGTATTGTATTTTAAATAAAATTTTTTTATTGTTACTTAAATTTATTGTATCGCATCGTTAAATCCGTCGTCGTGTAACGATGAAAAGAGTAACTTTATTGAAACGACTGATTTGGTGTGATCGCGTCGTTACCTTATTTTTTTCTTCCATCTTGCCCTTCTTTATTATTAAATAATCTTATTTTATTTTAATCCTACCTTTTTCTACAATAGTTCTACCTCGTACCTTACTTTTTCTTTATAATATTTCAATTCATGTTATTAGTGCATGACATCATGAACGACAACAAACAATACAATTTATCCAATCATTGTATATATCAAAATAATATAGTACAATACAATACTATGATACATTATGAAACAATACATAACAACCATCCAAGCAAGCTGTTAGTAGGGATGTTAATGGATATTTAAAATCCGACGAACCGTACCATACCGAACCGATTTTTAGGTTTCTTTTAATAAAATCGTAGATTTTTATATAGATCTATAATTGTACTGATAATTAGGGTAGGTTTTTTTATTTTATGAAAATAAACTGAACCGTACCGATTAAATTTATAATGTGAAAAATATATTTATATATTAAGTTTAAAAATAATAATACAATAAATTTTTTCTTGGGCCTTGGAATTATGAAACAGTTACAAGCAAACAAGTAATTAAACTCAAAATCCTAATTCCCAAACTATTATGCAACTACTACTATTGAAACTAAATTTTTTCTGGAATATTCGCTAGCAAGGCACAAGGTATTGTAGCAATAATGAGTAGCAAATCACAATGTATTGAATATGTTTCTTTTCGTATGATTCAGATTTATCTTTTCAAATGTTTAATCTTCTATAGACTTTATTTTTGAATCCCAACTTAGTTAATATCCCAACTTGTAGAATAATTGATGGATCTATACTTTAATCATCTTTAATATTCTCTTAATTATCACCTTTTAAATTGTAAAAATGTGTAGAGAGTTTTTGTAACAACTCGACTGGTCGTTTTGAGCATTTGCACTTTGCACTTTGCTCAGTAGTTTGAGGGCACATGTATCTCCGCATGATGTATTATGACTTGTATGAATTGTCGTTTTAGTTTTCAAGTTATTCGAAATCGATTTGGAAGAATGAACTTCAAGATTGAAGTTTTAAGTTGGAAGAGTTGACCAAGTTTGACCTTTTAGTATTTGACCTCGGATTGGAGTTTTGATGGCTCTATTAGGTCCGGATGGTGATTTTGGACTGAGACATATGCCCGGATTTTCATTTGATATATCTAGAAGGATTCAACACTAAATGATGATAGTTGGAAACTTGAAGGTTTGGAAAGTTCATAAGTTTGACCGGAAGTTGACTTTGAAGATATTGGATTCAGATTGTAGTTTCGGGAATTGGAATAACTTCGATATGTCATTTGGGACTTTTGTGCAAAATTTGAGTTCATTCCGGGTTGATTTGATATGATTCGACGTGAGTTGTAGAAGTTCAAAGTTCATAAATTCATTAAATCCGATTTGAGGTGTGATTCGTAATTTTAATGTTATTTGATGTGATTTGAGGCCTCTAGTAGGTCTGTGTTATGTTACGAGACTTGTTGGTATCTTTAGACGAGGTCTCGAGTGGCTTGAGTGAGTTTCTGATAGGTTTAGGTTGTGTTGCACTTGTTTTTGATGTTTCAGCATCGTTTCCTCAAGCATAAATAGTTCCACATTAAGAAAATAAGATCTAATTCATTTTTTATTAAACCATTAAATCTGTATCGTAATTTCGAATCCATAACAAAAAGAATCGTCGAATTCGGACATCGTATTAGAGAATTATACTTATTTTCATGTCGGGGAAACTACAGATTTCTGGTGTAGTCGCAATTGCGAACATTTTTATCGCAATTGCGATGCCTAGTTCGCAATTGCGAACATCTTGTCGCAATTGCGAACGTTTTCCAACCATGTTCTTGTTTGCAATTGCGAAGGCTTCTTCGCTTTTGTGAGGGTTCGTAATTGCGAACTCTTGATCGCAAATGCGACATCTGCTGCTTGTTTTCAGATGTGTAATTCGGGTTTTTGATTCATATTGTTATATTTTGAACCCTAACTTCGATGGGAGGCGATTTTGTGAAGGGAATTTCATATCAAATCATTGGGTAAGTGCCTCTACTCAATTCTCAACTATGTTTAACCAAAGAACTGGATTCTTAGTCAAAGCTATTTTAAGAAGTACTTGGGGTTCTGATAATCATGAGAATTAACTAAGAACAATAGAAGTTAGACTTGTAAAATAGGAAAATAATAATAGTGCACAGAAATGTAAGTATATTTCAGTAATGGTTCGAACGTGTCCATACAAATGAGATCGTATTCCCTTTTATAGAGAATATCTTAATATAACGTCTGCTCTTGTTTATGATTGAACATTAATGAATATTTATATTATTAATGAAACGTTACAATAGGTAATCGTAGTTGTTGCATGAAGATTCTGTAACGTTTAGCTCATTGATTGAAGATCTTTGATCTGCCCTATATTCAGCCCTGATTCATTTCGATCGTGTCTCTTCATCTCCTCAATTAGATTGAAGCTCCCGCTTCTAATTATCTCATAGGTGTTTTATCCCGTACCTCTTTATTCTGTGCCTCTTACTAAACTCTCATCCAGCTGTCACTTTTCTATTGCTCCACGTAGCTTTCTTCGTCATCCAAGATATTACACGTGTAATATCTATTTTTTACCAATATATATAATCCCCCCACTTACCATTTATTTACCAATTAAATATTTGGAAAGTGGATACTCATTTATGGCGGGAATATTTTGCCGCCATTTTGCTCATGCCATTCCACCTGCCTCTGAATGTATACGTCGCTTGTCACTTCCATTAAATGCATGTGCCGTGTGGTGATTTGGGATTGGTTTTGCAATTCCTCATCGCACTTTAGGGCTTTTTGCGGCTGCATCAGTCACGAAGTGACAGTTTTAATAATGACTTTCACATCAATGTTTACCTTTTTTGACAGTTGCCTTTGTATATAAATACCCCACTTTTCCTTTGCTTCTACGAAAAACTTCCATCTTTCTTTTATTGCTTGCAAGTTCTTCTTTCATGCAACTATGTCTTCTTCAAACCAAGATCCCAAAAAAGTCATAATAGTCGATGAACTATCTCCTTCTTCTGCTCCGATCCGTAGTAGGATGGGCGGTATATTAAGGAGTTTAGGCTCAACACCTTCTAGAGGATCTTCTTCTCAATGTAACATCACTCCCCCACCAACTTCTAGGGCTAATATTACTCCATTTTCTTCTAAGGCTAGGGCTTCTAGATCTTTTTCTAAGAGTAGAGAATCCAGTGAACCGCTTCGTGAAACAAAGTAGATGAAATTTTACCCGTTGAATTTTCTTTTGTAAATGACAGTGAAGCCATAAAAACCAGGTTACTTCCATGACGTGTCATGATCACGCTGATCTTTACCCTACTCAAATCACTGAGGGTTTGATTTCTCTTGTGCACAAAGACTGTTGTTAGAAATTTGATTTCCCGGTCTTAGTATCCAATGAAAATCAAAGGATAACTTCTTACAAAGCTGGTTTTTCTTTTGTATACACTTACCCTTTTACTTTAGGTTTCAAGCCTCCCATCGACCATGTCATTATAGGCTGCAGTTGTTATTGATCAAGAAGGAAATCCAAAAGGAACTCGAATTTTTGGTGGTTTTGTCGATTTTTTAGCGTGTGTTTGGGACAAATCGGTCCTATCATCTGGAGGGCAGTAGTATGCCTCAGATATTTGGCTAACATGGCTTATCTTCCTTTTACCTTTTATCATCTTGTCCATCTCTACTCTCCTAAGTTATTCCGCCAAAGAGTTTTTACTCTTGTGGCTAGAAGTAAGAGAGTTTTAGTCTTCTCTAATGATGATAAAGATAGAGGATGGTATGCCAGGTTTGTTGCTGCCCTACAAGTGAATTAGTAGGTGAAGAAAATTTACCCTTCCCTGAGAAGTGGAACTTTGCACGTAAGTTTTGCTTACTCACTTCTTTACTTATCTTGATAAATGTCCAGTACCATGACTGTTTTTTGTCTTTTTTTCAGCAACCATGGGAACTGTCGAGGAGATTTCCGATTTCCGTGGTTGGGTAGAAAAATTGTTGTCGATTTCTCCAATGGAAGAATGGTCTTGGAAATACTTTTCTGCAAGGTTTGGTTGGAAAGTAAAAACCCATGGTAGGTTTTCTTTTTTTTACGTTTCCTTTTCACTCTTTTTTGAACTTCTCTAATTACTTTTTGTTTGTTAGGGTTTCTCGCTCGTGGTATCACTGTTGCTGCTATAACTGCTTCGAAGCTCTCTTTGTCCAAGGCTCAGGAAATTATCTTAAACTCTTCATCGTCGAAAAGGAAGATGGATAGGACCCAAGCCGTAGAAGATGAAGAGTAGCAGGAGGAAGGCTCGTTGGTACGTAGGCCACGAGCAAGAAGAAGAGTCGTATCTGATGACGAGTCTGCTCCCCTTACTGGTCCATCTTCCGTGCCTGAGCCTGATCATTCTACCCTCGTGTACTCTGAGGAGGAAGCTCCTACTGCCGCCAATGAGTCAATTGAACAACTATTCCATCAAGGTTTTGGCTCAATTTCAGATGAGGCGCCTTTTGCCATCTTTCCCCCTTCTGCTCCAGTGGAACATCAGTCTACCGTGCCTGTTGCCGTTTCTATTTCCCCATCTGTGCCACCTGTGGCTCCTTCATCTACCCCTATTACCGTACCTTCTATTGCTGAAGTAGGGTCTTCTAGTAGTGGGGTGATGGAGCAAATCATGATCAAGGTTCCTGCTGAAGGTAGCCTCTTAAAGAAATCAGGCCACACAGATGTGTGGTTGAAGCCTTTGATCGACCCAGTTGAAAAGTCAAAATTGGAAAGTCATATCTCCCTGGCATGGATGAATGAGAACGTACACTCATCAAGGTACCCTTCATGTGACTTCTTTTTAAAACTAGCATTTACCGTGTCTAATTTTCTTTTCTTGTGTAGATCAATCTCATTGGTACATAGATGATGAAAAGGATGTACATACAGAGCAGTTAACGAATGACTACAATGCCGAGGCTGATAACTGGAAGGAACAATTTGAGGGCCTTCAACTTGACATGGAAGTAGTAGAGGAGGAAAAGTGTACATTAGAGCAGCAGGTTAGAGTGATAGTGTGATGACCCAATGGGTCATTTTATGAATTTAGACTCCGTTTTAGGCTTAATATCCATAAAAAAGATTAATTTTAAATACTTCGAATTGCGTGCGCAGTCTGGCGTGAAAACCATAAAGCTTTTATGTGAAAACATGAGACATAGTAATTTCTAGAGTTAAAATTTGATTATAGTTGACTTTGGTCAATATTTTTAGTAAAAGGACCCGAATCTGTTTCCGACGATCTCGGGAGGTCCGCAGTAAAATATGGGACTCGGGCGCGTATGCCCGGAAATGAATTCCGAGGTCCCAAGCCTTAGAAATCAATTTTTGAAAGAAATTATTTTCTTGAAATATTTATGAAATAAAGAAAAGAATTAATGTTTGAAACCATTGGTATCGGGCCCATATTTTGGTTTCGGAGCCCGGTACAGATTTGTTATAGTATTTAAATGTTTAATGTGAAATTTGGTGAAAAATGGAGGTTATTTGACGTGATTCGGACATCCGGTTGAGAAATAATGAACTTTAAATGTTCTTGAGGGAAATGATGAGTTTTGAGGTTTAATTCATAGTTTTACATGTTATTTTCATGATTTGATCGCAGGAGCAAGTCCTTATGATATTTTTAGACTTGTGTGCATGATTTGTTTAGAACCCCGAGGGCTCGGGTGAGTTTCAGGTAGGTTTCGGGGTGTTTGAACTTGGAAAATCACTGCTGGTGCACCAGTTCTGGTGTGCCCGCACCTGCGAGCCTAGGGCCGCAGGTGCGAGACCGCAGGCGCGCATCCTTGGTTCGCAGGTGCGGACCCTTTCTCTGCAGAAGCGGTTCCGCAGGAGTGGATACTCCTCCGCAGGTGCGGCCCTCAGTTGCCTTGGCCATTTCCGCAGGTGCAACCGTTCCTCCGCACCTGCTAACGCGCATGTGCTACCCAAGCACCGCAGGTGCGAAGTTCGACTGCCTGGACATATACATACTCTTTTAAAAATGGGCAAACTTCTTCTTCTTCGAATTTTCGAACCTTGCAGCCGTAGGAACGAATTTCTTCAGCAAATATCATCCCTAAGTTATTGGTAATCAATTCTAAACTTTACTCTTTCAATTACTCATTGTTTTTCATCACTTTTAAACCAAAAATTAGGGATTTTCATGGTAAAAATTGAGGGATTGGGTAGAATTAGGGAAGTTTGTAAAAATCAAATTTTTACCTCGAATTGAGGTCGAATTTCGAAACTAATTGTATATTTGGGTTCGTGGCTGAATGGGTAAACGTAATTTGGTCCGAACCCCGAGTTTAGACCAAGCGGGCACGGGGTCGGATTTTCACTTTCTTTTAGAAAACTTAGGAAAAATTATGATTTTCAATAAAGTTAGTTTCTTTAGCCTTAATTAATGATATTAAGTTAATTATGATTAGATTCGAGTATATTGGAGGTGAATTCAAGAGGAAAAGCTATAATTGAACAGTGAGTGGCCTGCAAAATTGAGGTAAGTGCTTGGTGTAACCTTGACTTGAGGGAATAGGAATCCCCAACTTATTTGCTGTGTGAATTTGCATGTGTGTGGTGTATAGGTGAGGTGACGAGTATCCATGCACCACCAAATTGTCTGTTAAACATGATCCCTTCCCCATTTCCAATTTAATTGATTCATGTATTAGTTGTTTTATGCTCATTATTTGTTTCTATGATTACTTGGCTTTGTTATTTTGTTGTTAAGTCTTGTTGTAATTATTTTGGAGGAGTATTGGTTGTTTTCTTGGTTTCCTTGTGGTACATAAAGGTTGAGCAGTTTGACATTGTTTTACGAGATATATATATATATATATATTTGTATTCCTATTGGTTTCATGGTTGAGATGATATTGATGAAGTTTATGAGAAAATATAGTTTCTTGATTATAATTGTTGAGACAA
The DNA here is from genome assembly GCA_005239495.1 of Nicotiana undulata. Lineage (NCBI taxonomy): Eukaryota > Viridiplantae > Streptophyta > Magnoliopsida > Solanales > Solanaceae > Nicotiana > Nicotiana undulata. The sequence continues at coordinate 36,016 of ML283909.1, read as the reverse complement.
AAGTATTGTGAAAGGATTGACTTGAATTGTAAAAATTTACAAATAAACTGATATGATGTCTGGTGGGAGCGGGTTGCACGCCGCAGCAAGGAGTGATAAGGGTGGACAAGTGGGATCGGGTTGCAAACTGCAACAAGAGCAATAAGGGTGATATATATATATATATATATATATATATATATATATATATATATATATATATATATAGGGAGGAGCAATAAGGGTGGACAGGTGGGAGCGGGTTGCACGCCTCAACAATGAGCAATAAGGGAGGACATTTATATTTTTTTTTACTGATTTTCAAAGAAAAAAAATGATTTGAAACTTACTGTTTTACTTTACTATTATTCATGTTTTGCACTACTGTTATTTTAAAGTCAAAGTTTGGAAATTTGAAAACTTACATGAGAATTGGTTATAGTTGATACATGGAAAAGGTGACTGAGCTATTTTAATTGTTGCTATAGTTATTATTTATTTGTTTTAGATTTCCTTCTCGCTTAATTTATTATTGTTCACAGGTTATATTGTTAATGCCCCGGCCTAGCCTCGTCACTACTTCGTCGAGGTTAGGCTCGGCACTTACTTAGTACATGGGGTCGGTTGTACTGATACTACACTCTGCACTCTTTTGTGCAGATCCAGGTACCGGCCAACAGTAGAGATATTTAGAGGAGTTATCTATTTTTCGGAGACACGAGGTATATCTGCCGGCGTTCGCAGATCCCGAGATTCTTCTCTTAGTTCGTAGAGACTGTTTTATATTTTTCTCAAAACAGTTATATTATTTCTTTCAGCCCATTATATGTAGTATTCTTTAGTGGTTCGTGAATTATGACACCAGACTCTGGGGTGGTTTTAGAGTTATTTATATAGTTAGTTCGTGACTCAATTTATTTAATTGTTTATTTCTTTACAATTATGCATTTAAAGTCATTAGAGTAAGTTTATTATTTTATCATGTTAAAATGGTTAATCAAAGGAAATAGTTAAGCGAACTCTAACATTGGCTTGCCTAGAAAGTTTGGTGTTAGGCGTCTTCACGATCCCTAAGGTTGGAAATTTGGGTCGTGACAGATAGCAACAGAGTTGGCCATTGAGAAGGCTTTGTCGAATCAAGCTGGCAAGGATAAGAATCTCCTGGAATCTTCATTTGCAGAACAACTCTCCCGTGTTTCTGAGGAAATAAGAATCTTGAAGGATTTGCTAAACTAGAAGGAGGCTTATGCGTAGAACTCGTTCAATCGCTCACCCAAACTCAAGAAGACCTCCGTGAATCCTCTAGCAAGGTTCAATTCTGGAGAGATCCCTTGCCCCTTTACAAGATTCCTATGATGATGCTGTGGTTGAAAGGAATGAGCTGAGAGTAGACGTTGAACAATGGGAGAAGGATTATAAAGCTCTCGAGGATAAGACAGTTGTTGATGTAAGTTGGCCTTACTTGAATGTCCGGCTTGATACATTAACGTAAGTGGGCCAGGAAAACTTTGACTTACAAGCTGAAATTGCCAAAGCTAAGGAGACAATTGAAAGGTCTCGGCAAAGTCAAAGTTTCTCATCACCTGAGGTTGAGGTTCCCGTGGGTGATGAAGTCGTGCCTAGTGAAGTTGCTGCCCAACCCTTGCCATCTCAAGCTGCTCCTTCTGCTGATGAAGATAATCCCCCCCCCCAGTGACAAGTGAAAGTGGTTTTACCCCTGGTCCCATTTGGGGGTAAAGTTTTTTGGTAAGTCCCCAATGACAACTTCGGGGTAATTTTGTATAAAAAAAATTAGGTTTGGACTAAGTTGATACTTGGTTTCTACCATCATATAATATTAGTGTTTAAATCTCTTGGTCTGACTTGTGTTTTTCGAGTTTTCGTTTTACTCTTAAATGTTTGCATAAAAATGCTTTATTTTTGGGTTTTTGTTTAACCCTTTTTTATTTGACTTTGCATTAAAAATGCTTCAATACTTCATGTCTTTTTTGAAACAAGCACGATTTATAAAAGAGGGCCCTTTTATGAATGACACTTAATAAAGAAGACGTCTCAACTTCATAATGGTGTAAATATACAAAAGAGAGATAGGAATTTACATGCTCCTTTGAGTAATGCTTTGAAGAAAGTTTTTGTATCATTTGAACTTTCATAATACTTTACATGTCTTCAAGTATCGTCTATAACTCTTTCGTAAATGTTTTCTTTTACAACAAATTTTAATAAATACAAGGGTACAAATTTCAACCCTTAACTAAATTTTGCCTTTAACCTAAACATTCGTTTACATTTACGAGTATGTTTTTGTAGGTTTCTGAATCAGACTTTGTATTTTTGGCTTCGGATCTTTGATTTCACTCGTAACTTTTGATTTGTTGGGTAAAATAGGTCTTTAGGCTTGAGCTCTGACTCTTTGCTAGTCTTCTTTCTTGAGCTTTGACTGCTTGGATAGTCTTCTTTGCCTTCCATATTATATAGTTCCCCAAAACCATATGGGACTTGACTACTCCTTGTGGCCCTTTTCCTAAAAAGGAAAAACATACGGGACTCGAAGGTATATAGTTTAGATGATGACTACTTAACTCTTTGAAATGTCTATCAAAAAGGTTGTAACCCTAGACCGGGAATTAAGTTACTTCCTCGTGTATAATCAGGTCTAATATCTTCATTTGGTTATGGGTTAGCTTTTTGCCTATCATCTAAAATTGTTAGTATAATTTTAACTGTACTAAATTAAATCGTACGTAATGATACCTGACCGTGGGTACTCCTTTTGCTTAGAAGTAAGACTTCTTCAAATGAACAACATTCCAACTTGTTGGTAAGATCCTTCCGTCCATGGTTTCCAACTCATAAACACCTTTTTCAGCGATACCGCACACTTTATAGGGTCCTTCCCAATTTGGGTTTAATTTTCCTGCTCCAGCCTCCTTTGTTGATTGAAAAACTTTTTTAAGGAAAAAGTCCCCAATTTTAAAATATCTGAGGTGAGCATTTCTGTTGTATTGTCGCTCTATAATTTGCTTTTGAGCTGCCATGCAAATTAAAGCGGCTTCTCTCCTTTGCTCAAGTAAATCCAGATTCGTTCTTAATTCGTCGTTGTTTGACTCTTCTGTTGCTAATGTGAATCTCGTGCTTGGTTCACCAATTTCAACTGGTATTAGGGCCTCTGAACCGTAGACAAGTGCGAATGGGGTTTCTCCCGTGGCTGTTTTTGTTGTAGTTCTATAAGCCAAATAATATTCCTGGTAGCTCTTAAGGCCAATTTCCTTTTGATTTTTTCAATCATTTCTTCAAATTTTTGATGATAATCTTATTTGTTGACTCAGCTTGTCCATTAGCTACGGGATGATACAGTGAAGAGGTGATTCGTTTGATTTGCCAACTTTGGAAGAATTCAGAGATTTGTGAGCCTATGAACTGCGGGCCATTATCACATACGATTTCCTTTGGGATACCAAAGCGACATATGATATTTCGCCAAATGAAGATTTTCAACTCTTTCTCTCGTACCTGTTTAAAAGCACCTGCTTCTACCCATTTTGAAAAATAGTTTCTTAATACAAGTAAGAACCATACCTTTCCTTTGGCTTGGGGTAGAGGTCCTACTATGTCCATTCCCCACTTCATAAATGGCCAAGGTGATATAGCCGGATGTAATAATTCTGCGGGTTGATGCATGTTGTTAGCATAACGCTGACATTTATCACATTTAGCTACGAATGTTTCAGCGTCTTCTTCCATCTTAGGCCAATAATACCCTACTCTGATTAGAGTCTTGACTAGAGACCTTCCACATGCGTGATTTCTGCAACTTCCTTCATGTACTTCTTTCATCATGTAATCAGTTTTATTAGGTCTGAGGCACCTTGCTAAAGGACCACCAAACATTTTGCGATAGAAAGTGTCACGAACTAGGCAATACCGTGCTGCTTTTCGTCGAAGTGCTTGAGCTTCTTTCTTATCTTCAGTCACGGTACCATTCTACAAAAAACTTACGATTTCGTTTCTCCAATCCCAGGTTAGATTATTAAATGTTACCCCATTCTGGTCCTGGTCGATTGCTGAATGAAATAAATGTATCACAATAGCATTTTCTTTATTCGTTACATCTGTAACTGATGCGAGGTTAGTTAACGCATCCTCTTCTTCGTTTTCCTCTTTGGGTATTTGCACGATCTTCCATGACTGGAATTGCCTCACTAGGTCCTGTGCCTTTTCCAAATATTGCTGCATTCGAGTTTCCCTAGCGGTGTAAGTCCCCTGCATCTGATTCACCACCAGTTGAGAGTCACTCTTGATCATGATTGACTCTATTTAGAGTTCTCGTGCTAATTCAAGTCCTGCAATGACAACTTCATACTCTGCTTCATTGTTAGTGATAAGATAACATTTAATAGCTTGTCTTATCTTTTCACCCGAAGGTGGTATCAAGACAATTCCTAAATCGACTCATTTAACATTAGAAGAACCGTCAGTAAATAAAGTCCATGTTCCTAGATTAGCTATGGTAAAAATCTGCAATTCCTTTTCTACTTCAGGAATTATATTAGCATTAAAACCTGCGACAAAATCGGCTAAGACCTGAGACTTTATTGTTGTCCTAGGTTGATAAACGATGTCATATTCGCTTAGTTCTATTTCCCATTTAGCCAATCTGCCTGGCAATTCCTGTTTATGCAGGATATTTCTTAAAGGATATGAAGTTACAACAAAAATTGGATGACATTGAAAATATGGTCTCAATTTCCTAGCCGCCATGACTAAAGCCAAAGCTAATATTTCTAGATATGGGTATCTAGTTTCAGCATCCAATAGGGATTTACTTACATAGTAAATAGGAGATTGCTTACCTTTGTCTTTCCTTACTAGGACTGCACTTACAACCACTTCCGCCACAACAAGATAAATATACAACCTTTCCCCTTTCTTTGGTTTGGATAATAGTAGGGGGTTTGATAGGTAGGCCTTCAAATTTTTGAGGGCTTGCCGGCATTCTTCAGTCCATTCGAACTGATTCTGTTTCTTTAGCACTGAGAAGAATTTAAAACTCTTCTGTGAAGATCTCAAAATGAATCTTCCTAAAGCTGCAATCCTACCTGTCAGCCTTTGAACCTCTTTCTTACTCACGAGTATGTCAGGTATTTCTTCAATTGCTTTAATTTGAGAAGGATTTACTTTAATACCTCTATTTGATGCAAGAAAACCTAAAATTTTACCTGATTCGACGCCAAAGGCACATTTTTCTGGATTTAGTTTTATATTATACCTGCAGAGGATCTCAAATGTAGTTGAAAGATGTTGGAAATGGTCTTCAGCTTGTGTTGATTTCACCAACGTGTCATCAATGTATACTTCCATTGTCTTCCCTAGATGTTCCCGGAACATCTTGGTCACCAGCCTTTGATACGTGGCTCCAGCATTTTCCAAGCCAAAAGGCATGACTTTGTAACCGTAAGTCCCTCTGTTTGTAATAAAGGAAGTTTTTTCCTCATCTGAGGGATCCATCTTTATCTGATTATAACCAGAATATGCATCTATAAAGCTTAATAATTCATGTCCTTCAGTGGCATCAATCATTTGATCTATGTGCGGTAAAGGAAATGAATCTTTTGGACAAGCTTTGTTTAGGTCAGTATAATCTACACAAGCTCTCCATTTACCATTCTTTTTAGGTACTACTATAATATTAGCTAAACAATTGGGATATTTTACCTCGCGTATTGAACCGATTTTTAAGAGTTTCAGTACCTCTTCATCGATCACTTGATTTTTGAATGATCTCTGCTTCCGTTTCTTTTGTTTGACATGTACGAATGATGAGTCTTCATTCAATTTATGGGTTATCACCTCTGGGGGTATACCTGTCATATCTGAATGGGACCAGGCAAAGAAATCTGCGTTAGATTTTAAATATTCAATTAACTTACCTCTTCTGATCGGGTTTAACCTTGCTCCTATGTGGATTCTTTGTTCCGGATTATGTTCGAACAATGGAACAACTTCGAGCTCTTCAGTAGTTGTCGTTATGTTTTCATTCTCTTCTGGTTCTTGGATAACATCAAGCCTGGAGTCCATGTCCGTAGGTTTTGATGCAACCTCCGTGGTGATTTGATTCACCGTATCTTATTCATTTGTTCCCGTATCTATCTGAGTTTCTCCCACATCTTTTAGTTCTTCCTCCGCCTTTTTTTATGCGAGTGCATCACTGAATTGATATTCCTCGAAATTTGTTGATCACCTCGAATCTGTTGAATTCCCCATTTTGAAGGGAATTTAATAACCTGGTGTAGAGTGGATGGTACAACGTCCATGTCATGAATCCATGGTCTTCCCATAATTACATTATAGGCCATGTCTGTATCAATAACTTGAAATTTTGTTTCTTTGACAACGCCTTATGCATAAGTACTCAACTCAATTTTTCCCTTTATTATGACAGTAGAATTATCGAATCCAGATAGGGAAGGTGCTTTTGGGATTACATGGTCTCCAATTAACATCTCCTCCACCACTCTTAGTAAAATGATGTTAACTGAACTACCTGGATCAATCAATACCCGTCTCACGTTAGTCTCATGTATAAGTAAATATATTTCCAGTGCATCATTATGTGGGATCAATAACCCATATGCATCTGCATCTGCATCGTCAAATATTATGCTATCAGCCTCCAAGGTTTCACGAGTCCGTTTCCCGTGGGTTATTGTGAACTTCGTCATATTTTTTGCTTCGGTATAGGTCATGCCATTAACCTCCTCTCCTCCGTTTATCACATTTACTGTTCTCTTAGGAGTTGGTGGTTTTGGGGGCTCATGCATGTTCTTCATATATGCATGTTTACCTTTTTCACTAAACAATTCCGTTAGATAGCCTTTTTTAATAAGTGTTATACCTCAGCTTGCAGTAACCTGCAATCTGATGTTTTGTGCTCGTGATCATTGTGGAATTCGCACCAGAAGTCTGGGTTCCTTCTGCTTGGATTAGATCTCATTTACTTGGGCCATCGAACTTTATCACCCATATTTCTTAATACTGTAATTAACTCGGAAGTACTTACATTGAAGTTATAGTCTCCAATTCTTGCATTTGTGTTATTACCTCTTTTTCAATCATCTCGATCCTCTCTGAATCTTGACGACGAGCTTGAATATCTATTTCATGGTCTATGATCAGGCCGTGTTTTTTCAAACTTGGATCGAGCTTCTTGTCCCGAAGGTCCCATATATGGCTCGTACCTATTTTTGCCAGTTCTCATCTCTGATTCTGAGTGTCTAGAGCTCGTCTTGTCTTCCGGTTTTTATTGAGCTATGGTATCCTCTTCAATTCGTAATTTGGTACTGTACCTGTTACAAACATCATCCCACGTCGTGGCTGGGAATTCTTGCAAACTTTCTTTGAGTCTCCTCGTAGCTTCAGAGCTTTTTTTGTTCAGATTGCTTGCAAATGCCATAGCTGCCCAGTTGTCAGGCACCCTTGGTAACATCATCCTTTCCCGTTGAAACCTGTCTACGAATTCACGAAGCAATTCTTTATCTCCCTGCTTTACTTTGAATATGTCCTCTATTCTTTTCTCTACTTTTTGTGCACCGGAATGTGCTTTTATAAACGAATCTGCAAGCTCAGCAAAAGAATCAATAGAATTTTCGGGTAAGAGAGAATACCACGTTAGTGCTCCTTTAGTAAGTGTCTCTCCAAACTTTTTGACCAGCACATACTCGATTTCTTGCTTGGTTAAGTCGTTGCATTTTACTCCCGTGGTGAATGCAGTAACATGGTTACATGGATTAGTTGTCCCATCATATTTTGGTATATTAGGCATTTTAAATTTTTTGGCAATCGACAAAGGTGCGGCACTTGGCTTCCATGGTTGTTGAGAGTATTTGTCAATATCAATCCTTTTGATGACATGTGGTATGCCAGGAATTTGTTCGATAGGATCGTTTTTTTCCCTCACCTATTTCTGCAAGGTTAGTATTAAAGATTGCAAATCTGAATTACTAGACATACCTGGTCTCCCTTCGAGGGATTCATTTTGAGTGCCTCTACGTCCAGAATTAGCTAGTCCAGACTGGATTTTCCACAGTCGCAGTATTGTTTGGAGGAGGCGTGGGTGGTATAGTTGGTAGGCCTCTTACGAAAGCTCGCAGAGCTTCATTCATATATTCAGCAACTATTTTCTTCATTGCGTCTTGCTCCCCTGTTTGTTCATTGTCATGCTGGTCATTGTTATGAGTTGTGGACCTTTATGGGGTTTGTTCCCTTGAACCTCATGGGGTTCCCCGAGGTGATGGAGGTGGAGTTACAGTTGCCTGTTAGTTGTTGTCTTTGGTGTTCGACATGATTCAGAAAAGATAATTCAGGAATGCAAAAAAGGATTATCAGATTCTTGGTAACGGAACCAATTTGTTTAACCAAAGAACCATATTCTTAGTCAAAGCTATTTTAAGAAGTACTCGGGCTTCTGATAATCAAGAGAATTAACTAAGAACAATAGAAATTAGACTTGTAAAATAGGAAAATAATAATAGTGCACAGAAATGTAAGTATATTTCAGTAATGGTTCGAACGTGTCCATATAAATGGGATCTTATTCCCCTTTATAGGGAATTTCTTAATATAAAATCTACTCTTATTTATGATTGAACATTAATGAATATTTATATTATTAATGAAACGTTACAATAGGTAATCATAACTGTTGCGTGAAGATTCTGTAAAGTTTAGCTCATTGATTGAAGATCTTTGAATCTGCCCTTTATTCAGCCCTGGTTCATTTCGACCGTGTCTCTTCAGCTCCTCAATTAGATTGAAGCTCACACTTCTAATTATCTCGTAGGTGTTTTATCCCGTACCCCTTTATTCTGTGCCTCTTACTAATCTCTCATCCAGCTGTCGCTTTTCTATTGCTTCACGTAGCTTGCTTCGTCATCCAAGATATTACACGTGTAATATCTATTTTTACCAATACAAACTATATTTCATGATTTTACATAAGATTTAACATCAAATTCATGAGAATCTAGGGAAAATTTTGGGGATTTTGTCAAAACTTTGAAAAATGTAAATTTGGGGTTTGAGAGTCGAATAGGAATAGAATTTGGAAACAAAATACGTATTTGGACTCGTGAGGTTATGGGTAGTCAAGACCTACCCTTGGAATCGGGTTTTGATCGGGCGGGCCCGGGGGTTGACTTTTGTTGACTTTTTAGAGATTGTATAAAAATCACTACTTTATTAATTGAAATTGGTTTTCATTGTATCGTGTGATGTATTTTAGTCATGTTTTGCTAGATTGAGCGGAGCGGAGGTGGATTTGTAAAGGAAAAAGCTAAATTGAGTATTGAGTTAGCCGAATTGAGGTAAGTGTCTTGCCTAACTTTGTTGAGAGAATTTCTCCTACTATTTGACATTGTTTGTTACATGCGGGGCTGATACATATATTATGTGATGAGAATATATGCATGTTCCAGGGTTAACCATGCTCAGGGGTAAATTATGTTATAAATTGTGTCTTGTAGAATCACATGACCTCTTGTTTCATGCCTTATTTGACTCCTAGATACTAAGAACATAGTGTTAAATGTTAGAAACTAAGACTTAGCTTATTATAACTTGATCAAATTTGATGGAATTCTGAGAATACACTGATGTGTCTAACTCGGCCATCACTATGTGTAATCATTAATATATTTGTTACGGCTGATATTCTTGAGATACTAGATTCTATACTCGTGTTGTAGATCATTCGTGAGAGTTTTGAAATACTTGAATAACAAGGTTCTTGCGGGTTTATTGAACTATTGTTGGCTTGGAAAGTTGTGATTGGGATTCATTTGGAAGATTCTTTTAAACACTCTCCTTGACATTATATATGCTTCCTACCTTGTTTGCCATTAATATACATATGCTTGGTAAGGAAGAGTGTAAAACACGAAGGGTGATGCCGTGCCATTGTATATACATTATCATGTGAGGGAGAGTGTAAAGCACGAAGGGTGATGCCATGCCATATCATTGAGAGTAAAATCAAGAAGGTGATGTCGTGCCATATTATTTGAGAGTAAAAGCATAAAGGGTGATGTCGTGTCATATTGTTGAGAGTAAAAGCACGAAGGGTGATGTCGTGCCATGTTATGTGAGTAAAAGCATGAAAGGTGATGTCGTGCCATGTTATGTGAGTGTAAAGAACAAAGGGTGATGCCGTGCCATTTCATTTATATTATCATGCTTTAAATTATTGTGAGTTCATGGCACAATGGGTGTTTTCGTGCAGGTGAGGACGAGGGATATGCATAATATGGTGATATCTTTTCCTTGTGTATACGTTCATGTCGTTACATTGAGTTGTTATTGTCGTATTTATGGTTCTTATGTGTCTTGTCGTTAATCTTCTACTATTGTTCTCTATCTTATTTGTTATTGTGTCGCTCATGCCTTCTACTTGCTAAACTTGCAAATACTATGCCTACTTAGTGATGTTAATTACATCTTTGTCGTATCTATTTTGTTGCACTTAGTACATGCCTTTTACCCTATTAGTCATTCATGCTTTTACTTGCTAACTCATAAAGATCATGTGTTCTCCTCTTATTCGTTATATTTGCATTTATGTCTCCACAATGCTAGTTAGTTGAAGTTACATTCCTTTTCCTAATTGTTAACATTACCTCTATGCTTTCCGCCTAGTCTGTTACTGATGCCCTTATGTACATTATCGTTCATTATTGCTACTTTCATATTTTTTACTTTGTCATTACTGCTATTGGCATTTTTGCCATCCGGCTGGTACTGTTTTATACATATTTGGTGAGGATGAGATAAATGCACGAAGGGTGTTGCCGTGCAATTGACTTGATATCAGAGCATATTCCTCCTGCTATGAAAGTTATGAGGTGACTATTGTGGTTTATTGGTTTTCGCTTTAAAGAAAAGATTGGTCAAGATATTGGAAACTGTTGAATTGTGATATCTTCTAGTACTTCGATATTACTTTGTACATTCGTTTCGTGTGCTCTATTTTGTTATACCGTAGTATAGTTCTATTGTTAGTTTACATTACAGATTTTATCAGTGAGCATATTTTAATTAAAAATCCTCATCACACTTCGACGAGGTTAGACAAAACACTTACTTGTTACATGGGGTCGATTATACTCATACTACACTTCTGCACCTTGCGTGCAAATTTTTGGAGCGGAGTTGCTGGTGATGTCGGGAGCTGACCCTGAAGATGTTCGTGCATTTCGGATATAGCTGCCATTTGTCCTTGGTAGCTTTAGATTTTGTAAATCTGTTTATGTAACTTTCTAACAAATTGTATAATTATTTGTATCATCTTTTTAAATTCAAGTCTTAGAAGCTCATGATTCGTACTATCAGTTCTTGGGTTAAATTGTAAATGTGTAGATAATTCTGCACTATTTTTCTATAATTTCATTTGGATTGTATTGACTGTTAGCTGGCTTACCTAGCGGATCGAGTTAGCTGCCATCAAGACTAGTGATTTTTGGGTCGTGATAGTTTTACTAAGTCCTATAAAGGTACGTATGTTATTGCATTTTACTTCTACTAGTGACTTTTACATGACATTTAAAAAAGTTACCGATACCGACGAAAAACCGACATGAATGGGACGGTTTAAAAAAACTTAATTTTGGTTATACATAATAGAATGATAAAATTGATATGGTACAAATTTTATAAAATAACCGGCCGAACCGAACCATTGACACCCCTAGTTGTTAGGATAGAACTCAAAATAAAACAATGATAGAAAAATCCGGAATATTAAGATAATAAAGTGGATAATGCAATTTTACCCTCTACTTTATGGTGATGAACAGAGAGCATACATTTCTGAAGAAAAGACACTTTAACTACATGCACATAATTTTAGGCTTTAGGCTTAAGCCTAATTTTTTCGTATGCACATTGTCTTATTTTTGCCTTGTCATTAATGTAGTTCCATCATATAACGGGTGGACTCCACATATTTAAATTCTTTGAGGAAAAGATATCCAATATCATTTTGAATTTCTTTTTTCTATACAATATTTGAAATTTATTTACCAAAATTGTCCTAATTTATTATATTACCCGCCCTAAACTAGGATTACTTGCAAATTATATACAATCCATTATTAGTGCCTTAAATTAGGGAATTTAGTTACATCATTTTCCTATTTTCTCTCCACTCCTCGTTCTATATTATCTAAAAATTCCTTTATTATATCATCAGAAGTTGATGATAGCTAGAAAATTCGAAGGTGGAAGCTTGATCAGAAAGTGGAAAAAGAACAAAGGGTGGAAGCTTTTATAGGGGAGGTACACGACGCTTTGCATTCGGAGGCAACCGACCGATGGTTGACACGTGTCCGAAGTCAGAACGACATGACTGATGGGACGTTTTAACATCTTCGTCATTTCAGTTGTAACTTACGAAGGAAGGAACTGGAGAAAACCTATCATTTCTCATCGTTTCGGCAAATCTACTCTCTAAGAAACAAGGGGACTATAGGTGTATGGGTAAAAGCGGGGCTAGTGAGCACCCCGATTTCCTAGTGGGTTCAAACGAAGCAAGGACATAACTATATGGAATCGAGATCGAAGCTAAGAACCTCTCGTACTAAGGCCCGAGGAAGCACTTACCATCGGTGCCATAGAGACAACGCCCCTCGAATTCGGTACGGGATCCATGACCTCAGAAGGCATAATCAAACAGTTGTACATGTAACGAAGGGTCGTGATATTCGCGCCCAAACAGATATCATGGCGTGGATCTCAGCCCGTATTGACAACGAATAAGTGATTAACGAAAAAGAGGATTTTTACTTTTCTTAGAATTGTACTTAGGGTAAAACTCCCCTACTATATAAAGGGGAAGTTCTTGTTCAATAGATACAGTAACACGCATATCAAGGCTATATACACTTGTTTATCCGAAGGAGAAAGAGACGGGGTCAGTCTACAATTGATCTTCGAAATGCTACAGGCTCAGTAGGTGGCGATAGCACGGCCGCAAAACCAAAGCCGCGCCCCCAACGGAGTTGAGCCTGAATTGCCCCACGAAAATACCCGATGAAATGAGTAGATCACCGAAAGACCAGGCGAAGCTGAGTCTCGTGTCATCCATGAAGTGATAAAATTCTAGAAGAATTAACTAAACGAGTGAAATCTAGTGAAAAGAAAATCGAGGCAAACGATCAGAAGGTAGAGACATACGACGCCCGAGTTCATCAAATCCTAGGAGCGCCTACGATACCAAAAGGTCCATACTCCAAGAAATTTGTCCAAAAGCCTTTACCTCCGAGCACGGCACCGAAACCAATACCGATATTCCAAAATGTAACGGAACCACGGATCCAAATGAGCATGTGACCTCTAACACATGCTCCATTAAGGGTAACGACTTGGAAGACGACGAAATCGAGTCGGTGCTATTAAAGAAGTTTGGGGAGACTCTTTAAAAAGGAGCGATGATATGTTACCACAATTTGCCCCCAAAATCCATTGATTCATTCACTATTCTCGCGGTTGCTTTTGTAAAAGCTCATTTCGGAGCCATCAAGGTTGAGACCAGAAAATCAAACCTTTTCAAAATTAAGCAAAGGGACAACGAGATGCTCAGAGAGTTCGTGTCAAAGTTTCAAATGGAACGGATGGACATGTCTCTGGTTGCAGAAGATTGGGAAGTTCAAGCATTCACTCAAGGACTAAAACCCCGAAGCTCCCTTGTTTCGCAGCAACTGAAACAAAACTTTGTAGAATAGCCGACAATAACTTGGGTTGACATCCACAATAGGAACCAGTAAAATATCAGAGTCGAGGATGACCAACTCGGATCTCCTTCCAGGTCCATTTATCCCATCAGAACCGAAGACATGCTTAACAGAGTCGTTGATCATGAATCAAGGCCGGTCCAAGATCGGTATCAACCATACATTGCAAATCGAAGGGGAAATAGGTGCGGGCGCAACTCTACAAGGAACAAAAGGAGAAGCGATCAAGGGCCTAATAGCCGAGGCATGATGAGTAAAAATGGTTTTGACAGGCAGCTCGGGAGAAGAGAAGCTCCGAGATTGTCAGAATATAACTTCAACGTCGATGTAGCCAACATCGTATCTGCCATCGGACGCATCAAAGAAACCAAGTGGTCTTGACCTCTGCAGTTTGATCCTACTAAGAGGAACCCAACTTGATATGTAAGTATCATGGTGGTCATGGCCACAGGACCGAGGACTGCAGACAATTAAGAGAAGAAGTTGCCCGATTATTCAATAACGGGCATCTCCGGGATTTCTGAGCGATCGAGCTAAAAAACATTTCTAGAACAGGGGCTCCAACAAATAGACCGAATAAGAAAAACCTCGGCACATCATCAACATTATCATTGGAGGGGTCGATGTCCCCCCATGGAACGATGATAGAGCGCACTAAAGTGTCCATCACAAGGGAAAAGCGAACCGGGGATTGTATCCCGGAGGGAACAATTTCGTTGAATGATGAGGATGCCGAAGGCATCGTACAAGCACATAATGACGCACTGGTAATATTTGTACTTATAAATAAATCTCGAGTTAAACATGTGTTGATTGACCTAGGTAGCTTGGAAAACATCATTAGATCGAGGGTCGTAGAGCAGTTAGGTTTACAAGACCAAATAGTGTCGGCGGTTCGGGTATGGAACAGATTTAACATGGCTTGCAAAACTGCCAAAGGAGAAATAACTTTCCCAGTAAATACCACCAGGACGATTCAGGATACCAAATTCTACATGATCGAAGGAGATATGAGGTATAACGCCTTATTCGGAAGGCCTTAGATTCACCCATGAGGGTATTACCCTCGACATTAAACCAGGCACTAAAGTTCACCACACCGGAGGAATCAAGATGGTTTACGGGAAACATCCTGCCACAAAAGAAATGTTCACAGTCGACGCGGTGATACCGATGACCGTGCTCTCGACATTGAAGAACACAGAGAGGATTAGGAAGGAAGAAACTAAATAGCAATTATCGATATCGACCCCGACCAAACTGGAGGAGCAGGGAGTAGTCGAGGATGATGATTACGGAGTCCCTGGGTCGTTCATCGCCCCTGATGATTCCGATGCCACCAAATCAACGGTCTAGGAGCTGGAGCAAGTCATATTGATTGAACACTTACCTAATAGGAAGGTATACCTGGGCACATGCTTAACTCCCGAGCTCAAGAAAAACTCATTGAATTCCTTACATCTAACATAGATTGTTTCGCTTGGTGCCATCTTGATATGACAAGGATCCCGTTGGAGATAACCACTCATAAGTTGAGTTCGGATCCGAAGTTCCACCCGGTTAAACCTACGAGGAGGCCTCAGTCCTAAGTCAAGCATGCAATCATCAAAGACAAGGTATCTAATCTCCTAAAAATAGGTTCCATTCGGGAAGTTAAATACCCGCACTGGTTAGCTAACATAGTGGTAGTGCCTAATAAAGGGAATAAATTAAGAATGTGAGTAGATTACAAAGACTTGAACAAGGCATGCCCTAAGTAATCTTTTTCTTTACCTAACATCGATCGCATGATCGATGCGAAGGCGGGGCACGAGATACTCAACTTTCTCGACGCCTATTCGGGTACAACCAAATTCGGATGGACCCGGGCGATCAAGAAAAGACTTCTTTTATCACTAAATATAATGACATTTGGGTTAAATAACGCCGGATCTACTTATCAATGCCTAGTAAATCGATGTTCGAAGAACAGATAGAAAAATCAATGGATGTTTATATTGACGACATGTTGGTCAAGTCCCTGCGAGTAGAGGACTATTTGAAACATTTGCAGAAAACCTTCGATATATTAAAGAGATACAATATGAAGCTGAACCCGAAAAAATTTGCATTTGGGGTCGGATCCGAAAAATTCCTGGGGTTCATGGTATCCAACTAAGGGATCGAGATCAATTCCCATAAAATCAAGTCTATAGAAAACATCATTGTGGTGGACAGTGTCAAGGTCGTTCAAAGGCTAACGCGGCGTATAGACGCCCTAGGCCGATTCATATCGAAGCACTCATACAAAAGCCATCGGTTCTTCTTACTATTGAAGAAGAAGAAGAATTTTTCTTGTACCCCAGAATGCCAACAAGTTTTGGAAGAACTCAAACGGTACCTTTTGGTTCCACCCCTGCTCCATACTGCGAAGGCGGACGAGCAACTATACCCTACTTGGCGGTATTCGAGGTGGAGGTAAGTGGAGTCTTAGTCCGGGAATAAGAAGGTACATAATTTCCTATTTTCTATGTTAGCAGAACTCTAGACGAGGCCGAAACAAGGTATCCTCTCCTGGAAAAATTGGCGCTCGCTTTGCTAGGCACCTCCAGAAAGTTAAAACCATACTTTAAGTTCCACCCCATATGTGTCGTGACCTTTTACCCACTTAGGAATATCATGAACAAACCCGAGCTCTTGGTCCAATTGGCCAAAGGGGCAGTCAAAATTAGCGGGTACGATATTGAGTATCGGCCCCGAACCACCATCAAATCATAAATTTTGGCTGACTTCGTAGCCGTCTATACACTGTCCTTAATACCCTCAACCTCAGGGACTACCTAAGGAGTTTAGACCTTCTTTACTGGCGGTGCTTCGAACGCAAAGGGGTCCAGGCTAGGCATCGTGCTAAAACCACCTATGGATAACATAGTTAGGCAATCTATTAGAACTGTGAAATTGACTAACAACAAGACCGAGTATGAGGCCATGATTGCAGGTCTCGAACAGGCTAAAAGCCTTGGGGCCGATGTGATCGAAGCTAACCGTTATTTACTCCTCATGGTAAAATAAATAATGGGGCGTTCGAAGTAAAGAGGAATGAATGCGAAGGTACTTAGACAAGTTGCAGGTAACGCTGCATCAATTCAAGGAATGTACCCTCCCACACGTCTCCCGAGATCAAAATAGCAAGGTCAATCCCTGTCTAACTGATCATCGGTTGATGAAGACAAATTCAGTTCGGGAACAGTCGTACAACTCATGAATTCAGTGGTGGAAGAACGCCATGCCGAAGTCAACTCGACAAGTTTAACTTGGGATTGTAGGAACAAATACATAAATTATTTGAAGACTGGGAAGTTTCAATTCGGGGACAGTTGTAAAGCTCATGAAGTCGGTGGTGGAAGAAGGCCATGCCGAAGTCAACTCGACAAGTTTAACTTGGGATTGGAGGAACAGATACATATATTATTTAAAGACTGGGAAGTTGCCCTCGGATCCTAAAAAATCGAGAGCTCTGCGCACGAAGGCAGCTAGGTTTTGCCTGTCCGAAGGGACTTTGTTCAGAACAACATTCAACGGGACACTCGCCATATGCTTGGGGCAGGGAGATACTGAATATGTCTTAAGAGAAGTTCACAAAGGCGCTTGCGAAAACCATTCGGGGGTTGAATCTTTGGTTCAAAAATTAATTAGAGTAGGCTATTACTAGATCGACATGGAGAAAGATGCAAAGGTTTTTGTATGAAGATGCAATGGGAGTCAAATAGACACACTAATGATCCATCAACCTGGAGAGGTACTCCATTTTATTTTGTCCCTAGGGCCGTTCATGAAATTGGGAATGGATATTGTCGGTCTGCTGCCGTGGGCAGCTGGAAGGATCATTTCATACTTTTTCTGATCGATTATTTTTCTAAATGGGTCGAAGCTCAAGCATTCGAGAAAGTCCGAGAAAAGGAAGTTGTTGACTTCATTTGGTATCACATAATATGCCGATTCGGAATACCGGCCGATAACAAGAAGCAATTCATCGACAGCAAAGTAAAACAAATTCGAAGATCACAAGATTAAAAAGATCATATCAACGCCTTATTACCCTAGTGGGAACGGATAGGCGGAACTAACGAACAAGACCATGCTTCAAAACCTAAAAAAGAGGTTGACTGATGCCAAAGGAAAGTGGAAATAAATCTTGAACGATGTCCTATGGGCATATCATACGACCTCGAAGTCCAGTACCCGGTCCACCCCATTTTATTGGTTTACGGTGCCGAAGCTTATACCATTTGAAGTGGGAGAACCGAGCCTCAGGTTTTGATATGCGACCGAAGAATTAAATGGTGAGGCATAAGCATGAGCCTGAAACTATTGGATGAAAGACGTGAGGCCGCCCTAGGCCGGTTGGCTGCCCAAAAACAACGAATAGAAAGATATTACAACCAAAGAGATAATATCCGACACTTTAAGATCGGGGACTTAGTGTTAATGAAAGTGACACTACACACCCAGAACCTAAATGAGGGGAAGCTTGAAAAAATAGGGAAGGACCATATCGAGTTTTCGTAATTACCGGCAAAGGCTCGTACAAACTCGAAGCAGGAAATGGTGAAAGGCTCGTACAAACTCGAAGCAGGAAATGGTGCACAACTACTGAATAATAGAACGTGACGCACTTAAAGTGGTACTACTGCTAAGGTACAATCTCATTTACTTTTTTATAATAATATGAATCAGACTAACACTTGAAGGCAACGTCCAAGGGATAATGTTACTATTAGGTCTGAAAGCACGCGTTACGCTCTTTTTCCCTTGAACCGGTTTTCTCCCAAACGGGTTTTTTGGCAAGGTTTTTAATGAGGCAACAACAAATCATGATAACTTAGATTTGAAGGCCGATCTAAATCAGAGTCAATGGGTGCATCAATAGTATCCAAGCCATCTCAAGATCGACCTTGAATACTGGGGGCCATCACCCTCGGGTTAAGGTTCTTAGCAAGGAAAAAAGGAAACCTTATTCTTGAATAACTTAGGCTCGGTGGTTAGGATTTATGTAAGGTCCAAACGGTCAAGTGAACCGTTCCCACATATTCCACCTTATCCGTGATACAAGATTTTACACACTTTCGATCATGTACTTTACACACATAAATGAAAGAAAGTTTCCACCTTGCTATTATGCATTTCTATTTTGCTTCTTAAAACATAGATCTTAAGTGCCTATGGGCTACCCCTATTCGAGGACTATCGAGACCAAGTGCTACCCCTATTCGGGGACTATCAAGCTCAAGGGATACCCCTATTCGGGTACTATCGAGCCCAAGGTATACCCCTACTCGGAAATTGTCGTCCAAAAAATGTTCGGGCTACGCATGCTACCAAATCTCCGGGCCACAAAACCTATTAGGTACTACCTAAACACAAAAGGATAAGGACACCCTAAAAAGCGGATCGGAGATGTCCTAAGCTCGTAATCATAACATAAGGCCTTCATAAAATTTAAAACCTGCTAAAAGGTTACCCTCGACAAAAGATCGTCTAAAAATCACTTAAGCATCTTAGGAAAACTTTTGGTCACACTGAGTTTTCAAAGCCTCGAGCAAATAAAGTTTCATCGAAGTCAGGCTCTGTTTGGACCTCTGATAAATGAAAGACTTATTGCTACATTTGAATTTATGCTAAGGCATCAGAAATATTTGCAAAAATAGAAATAACGAAAATATGCTAAAACGTAGAGACTTGAAATTGCAAGACAGGAAAGTTTTATATATTTCGGAATGTATTTACAAAGGCCCAAAAAAGAAGGCCTCGAAATTAAAAAAAAAAGTATACACAAGACAAAAACTAAAAAAACTCTAAGGCATTCATGCCTGATCTTCACCGGGGCCCGACTCGTGGCTAGAACCGTCGGAGCTTTCGGATGCCTCAGCACCCTTGGAGCCTTCACGCTCAAAATGTTTCTTCGCCTCGGCCTCAAGCTTTATTGCTTCCTTGATCTCGGCCGTCAGACCGAAGCCTCGAGCATGGATTTCTTCGAGGGTCTCCCTTCAAGACAACCACCTCATATATTTGACAATGGTTTTCAGACGGGCCTCGGCTGCTTCGACATCGACCTTGTATTGGGCCACCATCTCCTCAGCATTGGCAGAGGTTGTCTCCAACTTGGAATTCATTGCATCGTACTATCTACCGAGGGCATCCCTTTCTGCGATAGCCGAGCTCATTTATGCTCGGAGATCATCATTCAGCAGAGTTCGCTTGTCAGCTTTCTCCTTTGCCGCCCGAAGTTTAACCTCTACCGATGTCAGCTTTGCCTGGGCGGTTTCCTTTTTCATAGCTATCAGGTCCATTTTGCTCACCCACCGGCCATGGCTTGGATCTCGTTCATCTATTTTTGGGGTTGGTCGATCTTGTCGATCTTCTGTTGGACCTGTGAGGTTTTGTCGTTAGACACTACGACTAGTTCCTCATTTCTAACTTCAAAGACATTTACCTTTTGTCGGCATGTTCCCGCCTTAGGGCCGATGCTTCCTTTTGAGCCCTATCCAGCTCGGCCTAAAGATCCTTGATGGTCCTATCTTGTTGCTTGCTGAGGAGCTTTTACATATCTTTCTTTTGAGCCTGCTCCTTGAGCTTGAGATTGAGCTGATTCACCTCAACATGGTACCGGAGGAAGATCTCATGGTGAAATACAGAGGCCTGCAAAAACAACGAAAGTAGTGAGAGATGTCAAAACCTAAGTAAAAATTCAAGAAAACATAATGATGCCTTACCTAGTTCAGCACGTGTTACACCTCATTGTAAAGACACGACACGTCCACCTCATTCATTTTGGCTTGGTCCTCCTCGGTCACCAAGCATCCAAGGTACTAGATACGCTCATGGGAGCAGATAGAATATGTGTATCCTCCGGGATTGTAAGGATAATTTCTCTCTTACGACCAGGGTCCACACTCGAAGCGAGAAACTGATTAATCAATTTTGGGCTCGACTCGGCTCGCCAGTTATCGAAGATATGTCCTTCTTCGAGACTTCCAAGACGCCCAGCTTGGAAAAATCTTCCAAAATGGTGTCCACACCATCGAAGAAAGAATGTATTGGGTCGTCTGTGCCATGAATCCCTTCACGAGACTTCTTTTTTCCTACTTGGGCCTCCACAAGCATAGACTCGGTGTAGGAGGGTGTCTCCACAATGCCTATTACACATGTCGCTTCCTTCAGAGTGGATCTGGCTTCTCGGGGGGTCCCAGCTCCCGTCTCCTTATCGGCCTCTTGAGTTTGAGGGAGGTTGACCCCATCGCTCTTCTCCTCGGTTGATGCCTGCTCCCTAGGAGAGGTTGATCCCTGGGCAACAAAAATGTCGTCTTCTTCTGACTCATCCTTGATACGAAGAAGCGAGTCAGAGTCTATCACCCCGAAGCTGGTACTCTTCTTGGGCTTACAAGCTACCGTATTCTTTGGATTCACCTCGGCACCCAAGGAGACCGAAGAGTTTCTTTTAATCTTCTTCTTTTCCCCCCCAACAACCCTGGTATGTCCCACAACGGAGGGATCAATGGACATAGGCACGTCCTCATTCCCTTCTAAAGGTCTAAGTTTGGTGTTCTTAGTCAAACCTATAAAATGAAGAAGAAAGGTCAGTATGATGTGAGTTTAAGAGCACTGTAATAGTTATTCGGGGGAGAATCTTACCATGAGAACGGGCCTCCTAACGGCCCTTTGAAAGATAGCACCATGAGCGCTCGAACTATGACATCTGTTTCCAGATTCCTCCATCCGTTCCTTGAGTCAGGGGGCCGTATTTGGAACTCGGGCAATAGTTGCACAACCACAAATACGAATAATGAGAAGGAAAATGAAGAAATATTGGCACTTAAGGAAAGACTGCACTTACGAGATGCATGCCACTTCTCGGGGAATGGCATGAATTCGGAGGGAATCAAGTCGTCACTCTTTACCCGAACAAAGTGCCCCTGCAAACCTCGGTCTCGGTCTTCATCAGTACTCAAAAAAGGGGCTTTGCTGGCCCGGCGAGTGAACTTGATTATCCCCCCTCAACAAATTCAGGGACTGTACATACAGAGTAGGTGGTCGATGGTGAACCAGCGAGAGTCGTTGTTATTCACAAAATAACGGAGGAGGATCACGATACTCCATATAGACAGGTGGATTTTCTCAAGGCACGCCTCGTATCTCTTGCAAAAATCCAAAATAATTGGGTCTACCGGGCCTAATGTGAAGGGGTAAGTGTAAACACTTAAATACCTCTCCACGTGGGTAGTAATAGCATCCTCAAGCCCGGGAACTACTACATCCTTGCATTCCCATTTTGAGTCCTCTCGGGCCACGGGAAAGACATATTCGATAACAAAGCATATATACATCGATGCTCCTTTACCCCTGTCCTGTTAGGATGAAGGTGTCTCCACTTTGAAGTCGTCTGCGATTGAGCAACCCCCGTGTATAAAACTTTTCATGGGAGATTCGGGGGAAGATTCGCCGGAGACAGCCACCTCGGGAGCGGCCACCCAGGAATAGTCGCCTCGGAAGCAGCTACCTCAGCATTCATGGCCAGGTGTGAAGATGAAGAGGCAACCTATTGAGGAATCAATTTGGAAGTATTAGCCAGTGCTATCTGATAAAATTTGAATATTTGAAGAAAAAGTATAAAGGTTTGGAAGAACAAGTTTGAAGGATGAACAACAGGGTATGAAGATTTAAAGAAAATTTGGGTAAGAACTTAAGAACAATTATGAATATTTGAAGATCAAAAGATGAAGATATGAAGATTTGAAAGAAGCTGATGATAACTAGAAAATTCGAAGGTGGAAGCTTGATGAGAAAGTGGAAAAAGAACAAAGGGTGGAAGCTTTTAAAGGGTAGGTACGCGACGCTTCACATTTGGAGGCAACCAGCCGATGGTTGACACGTGTCCGAAGTCAGAACGACATGACTAATGGGACGTTTTAACTTCTACGTCATTTTGATTGTAACGTACGAAGGAAGGAACCGGAGAAAATATGTCGTTTCTCATCATTTCGGCAAACCTACTCTCTAAGAAACGAGGGGACTATTTGTGTATGGGTAAAACCAGGGCTAGTGAGCACCCGGATTTCCCGGTGGGGTCAAACGAAGCACTTACAACCGGGGCCATCAAGAAACGCCCCCCGAATCCGGTACGGGCTCCAAGACCTCGGAAGGCATAACCAAATGGTTGTGCACGAATAATAATAGGTCGTGATATCCACGCCCACACGGATATCACGGCATGGATCTCGGCCCGTATCGACAACGGATCAGTGATTAACGAAAAAGAAGATTTTTACCTTTCTTATAATTATACTTAGGGTAAAACTCCCCGATTATATAAAGGGAAAGTTTATTGTTCAATAGTTACTGTAGCACACATGTAAAAGCAATATACACTTGCTTTTTATTCTTCTAAAGTTATTCAAAATTCTTATTTTGGTTCATAGTTCTTCATAAGTACTTGTTCGAATCGAGAGCAGAACAATACCTAAGCTCAGACCTAACATCACAATTGGTTTAATTATTTATTCTATCTTTAATTCACTTATTTAACGTTATTGATCATTTATATTAAATTAGGTCCACATATTCTTAAAACCGGATATAAATTCAATTGTTATCCATTTTTAGGGTAAACAGACTTGGTTAACGATAGTTTAGAATCTTTAATCATTTTTTATTTAACTTCTTAGGTAAACACATCCGAAAATTCTCAGTTATTCTCAAGTGTAAATGATAACAAAGAGGTAACTTGTAGGTATCAAGTAATTATATAGTATACAACTTATTTATAACTTATCTATACCTTTCGTACATTATTTTACCCAGTTAATATAACTACAATAACAAATAACTTAAATACAATTTTCATACAAACTTTATACAACACGTCTTTTGTATGTATTTTGTGTATGTTTTATATATATTTGTATGTGGGGTGCCTTACTATCTGAAATTTCAATCAAAACTTTCTTACTTAATACAATTTTGATACATATCAACAACTTTATATAAAAATATAATATTTATAACTTAAATTAAATTTCACACAACGATTCAAGGTTGTGTGCGCCGTTAACTGTGTTATCTGGAATTTCCTTTGTGATTTTTTCTAATACAAAATAATCAAATACGTTAGTAAAAAAGGCAAGGACCAATTTAACTGCACGGTTGTCTAGGCTCAACATTGGGCGCCAAACCGTTCACACGAAAAATGGTACAACTAAATTTGGTCGTGATTTCTAAATAAGTGAATTAGTTTGATCCAAAAAGTAATAAATAACTAATGAAATGTAAAATAGTTAGACTTAGAATATAAATAGAATTGCAGAGCTGATAAATCGGGGAACAGGGTTTCCGGGCACAACAAATGATAAGGTCGGAAGCGAGAAAGTAAAATTGTATTAAAAATACTGTATAGAATATAGTGTAAGTTAGCCAAACAATTCGTGTCCTTTACAATGATAATTGAGCTCTCTATTTATAGTTATAACTAAGAAAGGAAAACCTAGGATCTTGCCCTTATTTAATATCAATTATGAGGGCTATTGATGAAGATGTAACGTTAGACATAAATGCCAAATTCCTTGTAACGGGCCATCATCCTTAATGCTAAAAAATATTTTGTATTAAATGTTACCGGGAACAAAGCATTTATTACTCCTTTATGATCGTTATTCCTTTCAGGTGACAAGTGGAATAGCTGCGTTTGGCGATAAATCCCATCTTGTGTTCTACGTGTCCTTCCTTTAAGCGGACACGTGTCATGTCGTATTTTCCCCTATACAGATAGTCCCCCTTCTTTCCGGTGATACTATCTTGTGTTACCGGGAAGTTGGTAGAAAGCACCTGGATGGAGGGAATTACTATAACTCCCTCTGAAGTTCTATGACAGTTGATTAGACACACGCCTCTTCGCATTTAATGCCTCAGACACGCGTCATCCCACGTTTCAGCACAACTTTTACCAATTATCGTAATCATGGCCATGTATTTAGCCGCCAAAATTTTACTTATACGCATCATCCTCCTATTATGCACTTCATAATATCTTAAACTTCTAATTTGCATATTTTATTTCCAACTTTTTCTCTGATCCTTCTTCGAATTAGAAATTTTCCTTCTTTATACTCCAACGGCTTCCTTTTCAAAACGTGCTAGTTCTTCAAAAGGGCAAGAACAAAATTGAGGATTCCGTTCCTCAAACAGTGGGTTCCATCATCCTAAGAAAGCTTAATACTTCAAAGGATTTTGAAGAGAAATTTCATACCGCTAACCCTCGCACATGAGTTGTTAGTAGGTACCCTTCTTCTATTCTCCCCTCTAGTATTCCTTCTATGAAAGAAGGCTGTCGCTGCCCTGAGTTAGATATTACTGCTCCGGATTTATCAGAGTGAGTGACCCTTCCCAGGGAAGGTTTTACATATTTCTTCACGTATGCCTTTACTTTGGGTGTGATTTCTTTGAGCGGAAAGCTTGATTCCGTGATTGCAACATTTTGCCTTCCCTATCATGTGTGTTTTGCACAGGTAGGTCCTTCAGTGTGGAGGACAGTCGCATGCCTTCGGGGCATGTTTCACTAGCCAAATCTTAACTCAAGTCGTGATGGCGCCCAACTGCGGGGTCATGCAAGCCAACACTCAATTACTAAGGTTTCCACCTTATGTGATTAAACATTTCATTATAAACCAAGGTTTAAAGCTTTAAAAACATTTAGTCGAAAAGGGGTAATTTGCCAATTTTAACCAAAGGAAACCATAGGGAGGCGGAGCCAACATATATATATATATATATATATATATATATATATATATATATATATATATATATATATATATATATATATATACAATCCGTAATCCATAACAACTACTACGTGTGTGCCAGAAAATAGTGTCACGAGTCCTACGGGCATACTAACAGAATATACAAAAGATATAATATACAGTCCCTCTGTCTGGAAGAAGTAGACGGGAAATAAAAAAAATCCATGGTGCTGCCGAGGATCGTCAGGAGAAAGAAGCTCACCGTGAAGTCAGGCCTAGAATATATATACTCTCAAGAACGAGCTTCGGTGTGATAACCAGACGCACCTGCCTCAGAACCTGTACATTTAAGTACAGAAGTGCAGCATGAGTACATAAACATATATGTACCCAGTGAGTATCCCGTCTAATCTCGAAGAAGTAGTGACAAGAGGTAGACGCGATACTTACTAGGGTCAGCAACAAAATAACATAGGCTAATAAAAGGGCAGGCAGGTGGAACAATCGTAATAATCACAAGGGCATGAAATATCAAATATAAACTCACAATAACCCTTCCACATCAGATATTACTAACATATAGAGTACTAAATCTCTTCTCCCAATGAAACAGTTCATATAATAAAACCAAATTCCCAGTCAACATAATAAGCACATAGTCTGCCGAAGCGTACGACCGAAGCATAGCATAATTAAATGTGCACTGCTGAGAGTCGAACGGCTCGAACCATAGATGCATCTATTATCCCGCTCGTGAATCGATCATGCGACGCGGTTTACATAATGATAAGGCTACCCCGCTCACGAATCATACATGTGACACGGGTGCTCATATATATACACAAAATTATCAGAATCTCAGGCATTTAACAGAGAATATACTTGAAAACAGGGACTTAGGTGCTGAAATTCAAACCACGACTTCCTAATATCTTCATGCTAAATTCAAGAATAATAAACAACTCAAATTACATTTAGGACTACATGTAAGGCATATAAAAGCATGCTCGTGGGTCCTAAAACTACCCGTCATAACAATAATAGTCGCTACGCGCGGACTCTCGTCACTTGGTACTACGTAGCCCCCACAAACATCAGCACATAGCACTTAGATCACCTATGGGGACAATTCCCTCTTACAAGGTTAGAAAGGAGACTCACCTCGTGCCGAATCTACCTCCGGGCCAAGATTGCACCCGAAAACTCCGAACTTTACACCTGAAGACTCGTAACTAGACAAATGTTGTAAAATTATATCAATTCATGTTCAAAGTACTCTATTTATTCAATAAATTCATCATTCTTGAAGAAATCCCAAAATTTAACCCCGATCCCGCACGCTCGAATTCTGAAAATTCTCGAAGGAATCAGTCACCCATAGCCTAAGGATCGCTAATATACGATTTTTACTTAAATTCATAACAAATTAATGGGTAATTCATCAAATCTTCACAAGCCCTAGGTTACTACCCGAATCTTGATTTTTCACTAATTAAGTAGCTAATTTAACTAGTAATTCATGAATTAAGCTAACTTTAGGGTGGAATTAACTTACCTTATAGTGGTTGGTTGTGTAGTCCTTATCCAAAGCTCTCAAGGTATTTTAATGGAGAAAAAATGGGGATGAAAATTAAGACTCCCTTATTTAAAAGACCACACTGTCTACAGTGCTTTCGCACCTGCGAGCAAAAGCTCGCACCTGCCGAACTGTACGAGGGAGGCTGGGGCCGCACCTGCGGAGTGGAGACCGCACCTGCGTCTCCGCTCCTGCGGAACTTGGTCCGCACCTGCGAGGAATGGCCTGGCCACTGATTTTCGCACCTGCGAGGCTGGTACCGCAGGAGCGGTCCCGCACCTGCGGCTGGGCAACCGTACCTGCGGTCACACCAGATCAGGTGCACCAGCTGCATTTTCAGCTGTTTTTTGGCCTCGTTTAGTGCCCGAGAGGCACCTGGGCCCACCCGAGCCCCTGTCCAAATATACCAACAAGTCCCAAATCATAATACGGACTCACTCGAACCTTCGAAACACTCAAAACAACGTTAACACTCAAAATCACCCTCCCAAAACCCCTTAGAATAAAAACTTAAGAACTACAAGTTCTTAAATTTGATATCAATGCGCCGATCCGACCTATACTACTTAGAATGACACCAAATTTTGCAGGAAAGTCATAAATGACATAACAGAACTATTCCCGGTCTCAGAATTCCATTCGGACCTCGATAATTCAAAAACACATTCCAAACCAAATTTCAAACTTAAGGTAATTCTTATTTCGATATTGGGCGCCGAAACGCTCCCGGGTTATCCAAAACCCGTTCCGAACATACGCCCAAGTCTAAAATCATCATACGAGGCTATTGGAACTGTTGGAACTCAATTCCGACATTGTTTGCTCAAAATGTTGAGTGAAGTCAAATTTGGCCAAAAGGGCCAGCCTTAAGGAACTAAGTGTTCCTATACTGCTCTAAACACTTCTGAATCCCAAACCACCCGTCCCCGCAAGTCATAAATCATAATAAGCCTCTATGGGAAGTTTCATTTAGGGGAACGGGGTCCGATAACGCAAAACGACCGGTCGGATCGTTACAGCATGTGCCTAGAAACGGGAGAGGAGCTAACCCTAGCTCATATGATGAACCTTTATTCCCCAAAAATCTTCCACATGGGATTGATAAACCTTTGTAAGTGTGGCCACCATGCTTTACTGTCTAGCATGGATGAGGACAACGACTGTGGGTTGATGAAATGGTTCATTGTAGTTTCCACTAATGACATTGTTCCAACAACGGCTTCATCCTTTCCGGTTGCTTGGAACCACCCTCGTAAGTTCTTTTTAATACACCTCTCCTTGATAAATATTCTTTCATGTTTGTATTGATCATTCGATCTTCATGTATTTCAGCGACTCAATGGATCCCACCGATGGTAGAAGGCTTGGACCGGTGGGTTCAAAAGATCTTGGACATCAAAACGCCCGAAACCAGTTTGTGGAAAGAGTTATCCATTAAATATGGGTGAAAGGCCAAAATCATAGTAACTTAAATTTACCTTACATACATTTTTTGTATATGAAGAACTTGGTTGAAACCTTCTAACTTGTTCACGAAATTAGGTCTTCATGTAGGCTCAGTTGATGTCCTCAAGGAGGATACTTTGGCTGACCCTGTTGATGCGGCGAGACTGCTTCAGGAGGCACTTACTTGAACAAGCGTCTCGGGGCCTGCTTCGGGCACAAGCATTTATTCACAGAGTCCCCATTTAGAGAAAAAGCAACCAAAAATAAGAGCTTCCTCTACGGCCGGGGAAAAGAATAAGAGGGCAAATGTTGATATCCTCGAGTCATCTCCTGCGACGATGGTGACTGGTCCTCCTTCCAGGCTGATCATTGACAATGTGACGATCGACGGCGATGAAGAAGCTAGTGATGATGGATCTTCTTTACATAGAAGGATACAGTCCTCATTATCTCAACAGGATGCTCCACATGTTGAGATAATTGCAACATGTAAATATGACGTCTCAACACTTTGGGGAGAATTTGATTTGGTGGAAAATGCCAACTCCCGCTCCCAGGTCCATGCCATATTTGGTTGGCGAGCACCAAACAACCAGTACTATATTTAATGCATATGCTTCTATTTGTTCGACTCCATTAGCTTCATCTCCACATTCACCATCACTAGAAACTGCTACATCTACATCATCTCCATCGACCGCTCCTGACCATGAAGAAGGTGCCCTTCCTCCACAGTCCCCAAATCATGGGAATTTGGGGCAAAATTATGCCTACCCTTATGAAGATCCACAAAGGAGGAGGAGTGTTACCCTTTCGGTCTCCACCGGTGTAACTTGCTTTCAAGGTTGGTGGAACTTGCCAACTACCTGAAGCCTTTGGCTTCACATAAGGATTGGGAAAAGATTCAGACTCTCTAGGGAGAGTGTTTGTTAAAGAATGACATGCATAATGCCACAGCGGTATGTTTCTTTCCTACTCTGTTGTTTCTTCTACTTTTGAATGAATGCACTCTCGGAGAAGGAAGAACTTAGTTCTGAATGAGATAAACTTTTAGCGAAACGGGACCAGACTGTTCTACGCCTCTCGAAACTGGAAACCAAGGCTACCGAGGTCGTTCTTTTGGAGGCTCATTTGCAGAAAAGTGATCAAGAAGTGCTAATCTTTAGCCAAGAAATTAGACCGCTGAGGGTTAGATTTGATGAAGCAAAGTCTAAATGGGTAGAAGTCCAGAACGTCGTTCTTGCTGCAACCGACCGTAAGGCTGCCTCCGTCGAGAGAGTGATTAATTTGGAAGCGACCTTGAACTCCAAAAAAGAAGAACTTGCTGCTGCGTGAGTGAGACATGCTCAGTTGGAAGAGAAGTAAAGGAAAACTATCGAGCATGATAGGCTCTATAGTTCAACTATCTGTGGGCTCGATGTCAATCTCAAATCTGTTAGGCCCGATAGGGAAAACCTTTCCACCGAGGTGGCTCAACTCAAAGAAGAACTCAAGCGCCGAGCGGCTTCCCAGATTGTTAAAAAAACTTATTCCATGTATAGCATGAGGAGGAAAACCTTGGAAGAGGCCAAAATTGGTATCATTGACATTGATGCCGAAATTGCTAAGGCCCGAGAGCTTGAGTTGGTAGCAAAGAGTGGACTCCCGACGCAGTCTTACGCTCCTGGTTCTTCTAATTCTGGTTCTGAGTTTTCAGAAACCGAAGGGAATCGAAGGGTGATGATGCCGAAGACCAAGCTGGTGATAATATTGAGCCATCGGTGGAACCATCTACTACTCTCGGGAATGCAGATATCTCTCTTCCTTCTGGTTCCGGAGATGCTGTGTTTAGCTTTTTCTTTCTTTTTCCATTTTGACATGTCCTTGTAAATAAAAACATATTTTTGCTCTAGTATCGTTTGGGTCTTACTTTCGTTCGAATATTCATGCAAGTCTTTAACTTTCGTACTTGCTCAAGTATTTTGCGCTTGTTATTTTGTTCGCCTTTATTATGTGTAATATCTGACGCCTTTTCTTCAAAGCATTTTGATTCCAAGAATTATCCCTTTTACATGAGGGTTTCAATAAGTATTTGCGCAAGTTTGTTTTTTGCGTCTTTTTCGTATGAGACATCGGGTGTATTTTTCCCTGATGGCATTATGGGTTTGGGGAATTATTACGGACCCATCCCTTTAGCGTGAGGGTTTTTATAAGAGGGGTCCCTCATATGTTTACGGTGCTCTTGAAGAGGACGTCTCTAGTTCATTACGACACAAACATTTGAAGTACTTGTTTAACTTTCAAATGGTAAAATTAATC
This sequence comes from Nicotiana undulata, assembly GCA_005239495.1. Lineage (NCBI taxonomy): Eukaryota > Viridiplantae > Streptophyta > Magnoliopsida > Solanales > Solanaceae > Nicotiana > Nicotiana undulata. The sequence continues at coordinate 5,162 of ML283909.1, read as the reverse complement.
ATCGTTCAGACAAGAAACGAGATAAAAATAAAAGGATAACATTTCATTCAATTCCTTCTATTTTCTAAAGCACATAAGCATTTTGCTATGCAAAAACGATATTTCCATGACTTGTGGCTATAAAGAAATTGCCATGACCTGTGGCTATCTTGTACAACTTGTTTCTTTGGGGCTGGTTGCGCAATCCCTGGTCCCGGTGATGTATTATGTTCCGGACTTCCGTTTTCCGGTTGATGTGGCATTGGGTGTTGCCTGGCATTCAGTGTTGCCGTAACCTCATATCATCCCACCAGTGTTCAAATGCAAAGAATGTGAATTAGAGCACTAGAAGTCTTGTATCTTCAAAGATCCCACCAGTGAATTGCTAGGTAATCCTTCACTCGGCAACATATCTTGTTTCCATTAGGATCCCATGCTATCGAGCGAACAACAGTCCTCTAAAGGTTTATGCTCATGAACGATTGGGTAACCCTCGTTTGGTGGAAAACATAACTTCCTAGTGGGAATTTGCTATCGAAATAAAGATTATCTAATCGTCCCCTAGTGGAAACTTGCTTGTTTGCCTTGTTATCAAAGGTTTTACCACTGCTGTCGTCGTAGTATGCTTTCCGTCGCTACCTCGTTAAAAACCTTGCAAGAAAAACCCAATTGGGACAAAAACTGAATGAATGGAAAAAGTGTGCAACATATACTTTCCATTTGATTGTTGTTCGTCAAACTTGTATGATCCTTTCCTAGTGATAGCTGAAACCCGGTAAGGGCCTTCCCACATTTGTCCTAACTTGCCCGCATTGAGTTCCCGGGTGTTTTGAGTTACCTTCCTCAAGAACAAGTCTCCTACTTTGAAATACCGGAGAATGACTCTTCGATTATAATATCGCTCCATTCTTTGCTTTTGAGCAACCATTCTGACATGCGCCAAGTCCCTGCGTTTCTCGAGCAACTCCAAGTTGATTAGCATCTCTTTGTTGTTCCATTCTTCGTCCGCCTAGGAATACCTTGAGGTTAGTTCCCCCACTTTCACCAGTATCAAAGCTTCTGCACCGTATACAAGGGAAAAAGGGGTCTCTCCCGTTCTTGACCTGACCGTTGTTCGGTAGGCCCAAAGAACTCCATGTAATTCTTTGGGCCAATTGTTTTTTGCTGCTTCCAACCTCTTCTTGAGGTTCTGAATAATTACTTTGTTTATTGACTTCGCTTAACCATTTGTGCTCGGATGGTAAGGTGACGAGGTAATCCTCCTTATCTTCAAGTCTTCAAGGAACTTTGTAACTTTTGTGCCGATGAACTGAGGACCATTGCCATATGAAATCTCTTTTGGTATTCCAAACCTGAAAATTATATTTTTCCACAGGAATTCGACCACTTTGCGTTCTCCGATCTACTGATAAGGACCTGCTTCTACCCACTTAGAAAAATAGTCAGTTAAAATTAAAAGAAACTTACCTTCTCGGGAGTCGGTGGTAGTGGTCCAACGATGTCCATCCCCCATTTCATGAATGGCTATGGGGACATAACTGAATGTAAGGGTTCTGCCGGTTGATGTACTAGTGGTGCATAGCGTTGGCACGTATCACATTTTCGTACGAAGTCTTTGGCATCTTGCTCTATACGGGGCCAGTAATATCCTGCCCGGACTAATTTCAGCACCAAAGAATCTGTACATGATTGGTTTTCGCATATCCTTTCATTGACTTCTCTCATGACATAGTTAGCTTCTGATTCTCTTAAACACCGGGCCAACGGGCCTTGAAAGGATTTCCTATACAACTGGCCTTTCTTGAAGCTACAACGTGCAGCTTTGGCGCCTAACACTATTGATTCTTTTGGGTCTTCAGGCAGCTTTCCTTGTTCGAGATAATCGATTATTTCATTTCTCCAGTCCCAGACCCAACTAGCTGAATTTAACTCATAGTAATCTGTGTCCAAGGCTGAGTTCATCAGTTGTACTACCGTCACTTATTCTGATCCTTGGATTTCTGTTGATGAGCCTAAATTTGCCAATGCATCTGCTTCTGCGTTATCTTCCCTCGGGATATGAGTTATTGACCATTCTCGGAATCGAGCCAATAAGACTGAACCTTTACCACATATTGTTTCATACATTTCTCTTTGGTGTCAAAAGTTCCATATACCTGATTTACCACCGAATGCTAATCACATTTGATTTTGATGACTTCAAAATGAAGTCCCCAGGCCAATTTGAGCCCTGCAATCAAAGCTTCATACTCTGCTTCATTGTTAGTTAAAGGAATCGTTCTGATGGATTGCCTTAAAGTTTCCCTCAAAGGCGTAATTAAGATTATTCCGAGCCCGAACCCTTTTACGTTTGAAGCTCCATCCGTAAATAATGTCCAAACTCCTTGTGTCGATTCTGACACCATTAGTGCCTCCTTTGCTTCCAGAGGTAACAGTCCCGGACTGAAGTCGGCCACGAAGTCAGCCAAGACTTAAGACTTAATTGCAGTCCTCGGTTTATACTCTATATTGAATTCACTAATTTCAATGGCCCATTTGGCCTATCTACTCGAAGGCTCGGGTTTATGAAGGATATTCCTCAAAGAGAAAGTAGCCACCACATTTATCGGGTGGCAGTGGAAGTAGGGCCTTAGCGTCCAAGTGGCGACTACGAGAGCTAAGGCCACCTTTTTCAGATGTGGGTAGCGAGTTTCTGCTCCCGTTAAAATTTTGCTAATGTAATAAATAGGAGATTGCGTACCTTCGTCCTCTCGGACTAAAACTGCACTTAGCGAAACTTCTGAAACCGTGAGGTAGACTAGCAACGTTTCACCTTCTTTTGATTTTTAGAGAAACAGAGGGCTTGACAAATATTTTTTCAACTCCTTCAAGGCTTTCTGACACTTCGGTGTCCATTCGAAACTATTTTCTCTCTGAGTAGTGCGAAGAAGCGATGACATTTTTCTAATGAAAGAGAAATGAACCTGCTCAAAGCTGTCAATCTCCCCGTGAGCCTCTAGACTTCTTTTACGTTAGACAATTGATCCGGGATATCCTTTATGGCCTTCATTTTTTCGGGATTTACCTCAATTACCCTTTTTTGTGAGACCAAGAATCCTAAAAATTTACCTGAATTGACCCTGAACGCACACCTTCTCGGGGTTAAGTTTCATATTGTGCTCCCTCAGGATGTCAAATATTTCTTTTAGATACTTCAAGTGGTCACCTACATTCAAAGAATTAACGAGCATATCGTCTATATATACTTCCATATTCTTTCCTACTTATTTTTCGAACATCTTATTTACGAGCCGCTAATAAGTGGCTCCGGTGTTTTTTAACCCGAAGGGAATCACATTGTAACAATATATACCGAAATTTGTTATAAACGAAGTCTTTTCCTGATCTTCTAGGTTCATCTTGATTTGATTGTACCCAGAATAAGCATCGAGGAAACTCATTAACTTGTGCTCGGTCATAACATCAATCATTTGATCGATATTTGATAATGGGAATGAGTCTTTTGGGAACGCCTTATTAATATCTTTATAATCTACGCACATGCGAAATTTTTTATTTTTCTTAGGTACTACTACTACATTGGCTATCCAGTCTGGGTATTTTACCTCTCGGATTGAGCCAATTTTAAGTAAGCGGGTTACTTGTTCTTTGACGAATTTATTCCTTGCTTCAGCAATATGACGCTTTTTTCGCTTTACCGGAGATATGTTGGGATCCAAGCTTAACTTGTGTACTTCTATCTCCATTGGGATTCCTTTCATATCTTTGCACGACCATGCAAAACAATCGGCGTTAGTTTTAAGGAATTCAATAAAAACATACCTATGTTCCGGGTGTAGTCTTGTTCTCAAATGGAATTTCCTTTCTAGGAATTCTTCGAACAACGCAACCTGCTCCAGTTCTTCTGTCGTGGACTTCGTCACGTCCGTCTCTTCGGGTACTTTAAAATAACTTGGCACCTGATATTGTTCCGACTCTTCTGTCCTAGGGTTATCTTCCTCTGGTTCGAGGGTAGGTGTCGGTTCCATTAATTGCTATGTCACACGTTTCTTTCGTTTGATACTGGAGACCGAAATTGCATTCATATCCTTTTCTACAGGTTGATAACCCTTTATCTGTTTGATCCCCTCGGGTGTCGGAAATTTTAACAATTGGTGATATGTTGAAGGCACGACTTTCATCTCGTGTAGCCATGGTCTTCCCAAGATGATATTATATCCCATATCTCCATATACCACTTCGAAGAGAGTTGTCTTCATCACTTCTTCAGCGTTTGTAAGCAACAGAATTTCTCCCGGGGTTGTCACGCTTGCGAGGTTTAATTCGGTGAGGAGTTTCATTGCCGGGATAATGCTTTCGATGAGTCTAGCTTGTTCCAGCACTCTCCATTGTATGATTTTAGCGGAATTTCCTGGATCTTCTAAAGCACGTTTAATTTTAAAATCTAACTGTTGGATCAAGAAGCTGAATGGTTTTGAAGATTGACAAAGGAACTCAGAGTTTAACCAGGTCCATAACTGGAGACATAGACACATGCAGAGTTAAGGGCACGTGAGGTGCACAAGCAAGAGATAAACAAAATCTGTGATCTAAATAGATATCTCCTGATCGAAAAGGTTGAAAATTGATAAGGAGATGGACTCCTTATTCAGTAGAGCAGAATCAAGATAAGGGAGGATTCATGGAGTTGAGATCACTTAGAACTCTTCCACCAAGGAGGAGTAGCATCCGAATTCTAGTGTATCTCTTTGTCCACCAATCCTATATATTGTTCAGTGTTCTTATTGAACGGGTACGCATAAACGCAGAAGAAAAACAAGAATTGAGAGCAAAATTACCAAAGCAATTTTGCAAGCAGTTCGTGTGAGAATTGAGCGTGCAACTCTGAAGCTACTTGANTAGAAGAACCAGTTCCATCTGTGGTCTTTTAGTTTAGTTTATTTGTAGTAGGTGATTTCAAATTGTACCTTTCAGCTTTATCTAGAAGCAATTGTAATAGGTACTGAGTGTTCAAGTTAGAGTTAACTTGAAGTTTGTCGCAAATAGATAGAGGCTAGTTTGTCACAAGGGGATTAGAGTTAGTCCTTAGGTTTACAAAAGAGTTTATTTTGTAAATTCTATTTGGATCATTGATTTAGTGAAGAGTTTGGGAAAATCCTACTGGGAAGTAGGTCGTGGTTTTT
>ML283908.1:134500-153308 GCA_005239495.1 Nicotiana undulata | reverse complement strand
GATCGCGGTGTCGCCCCATACGGTGAGTTGTCTTCTTGGCGTCATCCTGACAGCACCTCTGGATCCTTCTAGTTTTATTTTTCTCAGTCTTTTGTTCCAGACTGAGGCTTGTATATTTTTGCACATGTATTTCTGTCGTTGTATCTATGTAGCCGCCCGTTGACACTGTGACACTAGTTCTGGCACACACTTGTTGTAGTTATGTTGGTAATTTGGGGTTGTATATATTGGGCCTAGCTGTGGCTCAGCTTGTTTCTACGGCCTTACCCCATACCGTTGATTATATTCCGCACTTTTATTGGTATAGTTGTCGTTGGCTTTCCTAACCTCGTCGTTCGGTGCCATCACGACCTGAACCGATTTTGGGTCGTGACAGCGCCCAACTGCGGAGTTAGGCAAGCCAATATGAATTACACTAAGTGTTCCCTGTCCTATTTAGTTTCATAGTTCAATATTTACCAATTTTAACAGGCTTAAAGCATAATGTCTAAAAATTATAACTCAGTGGTAAATGGTATATCTGTAAAGATACGAGGGCCAAAAGATAAGCATATATATGGACAGCCCCAAACCCATAATAACCACCACGTGTGTGTGCAGGAACTAGTGTCACGAGTGCCACGAGCATACTAACTGGATATACAAAAGACAATATATACAATCCCACTGTCTGAATGAAATCGACGGGAAAATAACATAGGAAAACTCCATGGTGCTGCCAGAGTTCGTCAGGAGGAGCAGCTCATCGTGAAGTCAAATCAGCTCTAATCAATACCTAGCTCCGGTCTGATAACTAGATGTACCAGCCTCAGGACCTGTACAGTCAAGTACAGAAGTGCAGCATAAGTACATAAATAAATATGTACCCAGTGAGTATTCCGTCTAAACTCGAAGAAGTAGTGACGAGAAGTCGACTAGACACTCACTAAGGTCCAGTAATATAATAAATGACAGGATATGACAGAAAGCAGTATGCAGATAAAACAGTAAACAGCAAGTGCATATCACAAGAAGTACTCCAGGAAATAACTGGAAATGGACGACAGTGTACTTTATTCCCTTCTTACCAAATACCTTACGTGTCTGACTATAAGTGACCCTGGACAACTGGTCATACATATACAAGGACAAGACAATCGGCCGGAGTCATAAGGGTGGTCATAAGGACTGAGGTCATAAGCTAACCCACGATCGCGAGTCATACATGCGACTCGCGTGCTGACTCGATAATAATAAGTTGACCTACGATCGCGCATCGTACCTGCGACTCGTGTGTTGACTCGATAATGATAAGCTGACCCATGATCGCGCATCATACCTGTGACTCCTGTGCTGACTCGATAATAATAAGTTGACCCACGATTGCGCACCATACATGCGACTTGTGTGCTGACTCGATAATAATAAGCTGACCCACGATCGTGCATCATACCTGCGACTCGTGTGCTGACTCGATAACAAGTGCGCATATTTAGGTACAAATGTGTACCAACTCAACAGTGAACTCAACAGGACTGTACCCATACCACGGATAATCAACTAGGATTTTAAATCATAATACCTCACTTTTCCTTATCATCTCAACAGTAACTACAACTCTCAACTCATAACACATACGAAGGTACAGATAGGGCACATAGAAGCATGCTTGTGAATCCTAAGGCAACCCGACATAGCAATACAGTCACCACGTACGGACTCTCGTCACTTGGTACGTACGTGGTCCCCCACAACATGTACACACAGCAATCAAGAACATATGGGGACATTTTCCCCCTTACAAGGTTGGAAACGAGACTCACCTTGTGGCGAAACTAACCCTCGGATCAAAGATGCACCCGAAAACTCCGAGATCTACCCTCGAGGTCTCGCAACTAGTAAAGTATAGCACAATACATCAATTCATGATCAAAGAAGAGGCTTTATCCTATTTTGTTCAAAATTCATCATCCTTGAAGAATTACTAAATTCAACCCCGAGCTCGCATGCCCGAATTCCGAAAATTCTCGAAGGAATCGCTCACCCATAGCCTATGGATCATTAATATGTGTTTTCTACTCGAATTCATGGACTTAAATGGAAATTTCCCCAATTTCCTTAAGAGCCCTAATTGATACCCAAATCTTGATTTTTGTTGTTTTAGTAGTAAATTCTAGTTGAATTCCATGTATAAATTAGGAAATTAAAGAGGAATTACTCACCTTGACACTAGATAGGTCGTGGAAGGTACTGCTCAAACTTGGAGGTCCTCTAATGGTGTTAAAAATGAGAGAAAGTGAAGAAATCCCGTACTTTGGAATATTTATACTGCTTCTACAGGAGTTTCCGCACCTGCGACCTTGGGACCGCACCTGCAGAAAAATGGCGAGGAGGCTGGGGATCGCACCTGCGGAGGGGTTTCCGCACCAGCGGACCCGCTCCTGCGGAATTTGTTCCGCACCTGTGGAGGATCCGCACCTGCGAGGCTGGGACCGCAGGAGCGGTCTCGCACCTGCGGCTGGGCAACCGCACCTGCGGTCACACCAGCAACAGCTGCACCAGCAACAGCTGCACCAGCAATTGTTTTAGCTGGTTTTTGGCCTCGTGGGGTGTCCGGGAGGCACCTGGGCCCATCCGAGCCCCCGTCCAAAAATAACAACAAGTCCTAAATCATAATACGGACACGCTCGAACCCTCGATACACCCAAAACAACGCTAAAACTCAAAATCACACCACAAAACCCCTGAATTCAAACTTTACTCTCAAATTCTTGATTTCTAAAACGATGTGCCGAACCGACCTATACTACTCGGAATGACCACAAATTTTTCAAACAAGTCATAAATGACATAACGGAACTATTCTCGGTCTCAGAATTTCATTCGGACCTCGATATCATACAATCTCGTTCCAAACCAAATTTCAAATTTAAGGAAATCCTTATTTCTATATCGGGCGCCGAAACGCTCCCGGGTTATCAAAAACCCATTCTGAATATACGCTCAAGTCCGAAATCATCATACGAAACTACTGACACTATCAGAACTCGATTCTGAGGTCGTTTGCTCAAAATGTTGACCGAAGTCAAACTTGGCGAAATAGGCCAGCCTTAAGGAACCAAGTGTTCCTATACTGCTCAAAACACTTTCAAATCCTGAACCACAAGTCCCCGCAAGTCACAAATCACGAGAAGCTGCTATGGAAAGACTTATATAGGGAAACAAGGTCCGATAACACAAAATGACCCGTCGGGTTGTTAAAATTCATGATGTGTTAGAGTCGGTTAGCTCGGGTTCGGAGTGGTCGCAGTAGGAATTGAGACACTTAATCTTTAAAAGTAGCTTTATAGTTGGAAAAGTCAACTGGGAGTTGACCTATTGGTAAACGACCTCAGAATGCGGATTTTATGGTTCGGATAGCTTCGTTAGGTGATTTGGGACTTAGGAGTGTGTTCAGAATACTTTTGTGATGTTCAGTGTAGAATTAGGCTTGAATTGGCGAAAGTTAGTTTTTGGCGATTTCCGGTCGGTAGTGGAAAATAGGCTATCGCGGTCGGAATGGAATTCCGATAGTTTGAATAGGTTCGTAATGTCATTTTGGATGTGTGTGCAAAATTTTAGGTCAATCAGAGGTGTTTTGGATAGTTTCGGCATCGTTGGTGGAATTTAGAAATGTGAAAGTTCATAGGCTTGAATTCGATGTGATTTTGGTATTTTTGATGTTGTTTTTGATGTTTCGAAGGCTCGACTAAGTTGGAATGATTAGTACGTGTTGGTATATTTGGTTGAGGTCCCGGGGGCCTCTGGTGAGTTCCGGGTGGTTAACGGATCAATTTCTTGTTTGGAACTTACGCTATTTTGTTGGTGTGATGTTGCAGAAAAAATGTTCATCGCGTTCGGGGGTGGGGTCACGCGTTCGCGAAGGGTTAGCTGGGGAGACTGAAGATTTGTTCTTCGCGTTCACAAAGCAATGGGTGTGAACTCCTAGGTTTAGGGAGAGGAAGCATTGCGTTCGCGGTTGATGTGATGCGTTCGCGAAGAAGGCTGGGGGGATTGGGGACCCCAGGGACTTTGGTCTATGCGATCGCGAAGGGGCGACCGCGTTCGCGGAGGGCAGGCATGGTAAGTGATCGCGTTCACGACCAGGTAAGTGCGATCGCGAAGAGTAAATTGAGGCCTGGAGGTTTTATGCTTCGCGAATGCGGGATGGGGGTCGCGTTCGCGATGAAGGAATAACTGGGCAGTTTATATTAAAACCCTCCACGACCATTAACCACTTTTCCACCATTTTTGAGCGGGAAGAGAGCTTTTGAGGCGATTTTGAAGATAGAAAAGCATTTTTCTTCATTAAGGTAAGGATTTTGGACCCTAAAACTCGATTATATGTGATTAAGGACAAAATTAACAGTGTTTAATTTATGAAAATCAGTAGAAAAATGTGAATTTAGGGCTTGAGATTATGAGACCTTTTAGGGATTATTTGAGGGGTCAAACGAACTCCGATTTTTGAGTTCTTTATATGTACGGACTCGTGAGATAATGAAGAAAATTTTGCTATAAAGTTTGTCGAGTTCCGAGACGCGGGCTCGAGGGTCGGGTTTTGACTAGCTTCGGCTTTTGTGCATAAAGTTGAGATTTTTCGATTGGATTTCAATCATTTAGCATATTTTGATGTTATGAATCTGAAATTGATAGATTTGGAGCACTCGAAAGTTGATTCAAGGGGCAAACGCGTTGTGGAGTAGCTTTTTGGGCTAGTTTGAGGTAAGTAATGTCTTTAAATTCTGTCATGAGGGTATGAAACCCCTGACTTTGCATCCTTTCACGGTTTTGGAGTGCACAAATAGGGAATTTTGAAATATATTCCTTTTTAGGCAACTATTGAGTTGCGAAACCGCTTTTAAGGCTTATTCTTTTTAGTATTGATATGTTTCGATATAATTGGACTGTAAGCCATGTTTGGGGCCTAGTGCTGATCAGTTTAACCCCTTGGGGGCTATTTTTACTGATATTCCTCACTTAATATGTTATGACTTCACACTCAGTATTTCTTGATAATTGTTTGACACTTAGAGTATGTTAATATTATTTCTTGAAAATGAAATATTGATTTTGGTTCGAGAACCCTGTATATTTATGGCCCGAGTGGCATATTGAGAGTGTCTGACTGAGTAAGGACGAGAGCCTATATTGTGAGGAAGTTATGATATGAGAGAGGCCGAGTGCTTGACAGTGATTGATGCCATGACTTGGTTTATCTATAGCGCTTGGGTTGATGGAGCCCCTCCGGAGTCTATACACCCCCAGTGAGTGCAGGTACCTACTGAGTGCGAGTGCCGAGTGATGAGTGTTTGGGAGGCATGAGAGACTGTGAGTTGTTGAGTGACTGCTACTGAGAGATGGTGAGGTGCTGAGTGATGATGTGGCCTGATGGGCATTGTTATGATGATACCTTGCTGAGTTTGGTTATGATTCGTTTCATACTCTATTACTGATATTTGGGGGTTTTATTGAAAACATTTGACAATGCACTTGTCAAAAAGGTTTTGAGGAAATCGGATTTCAAACTACTATATTAACTATATACTTCACTCAGACCCAGTATTTTACTGTTTTTAGTGGACTGGTGTATTTGTTGCTGTGTGTTTCTTATTATTCAGACTGTGATTTATTTTCGTTACTACTGAGTTGGTGTACTCACCATTACTCCCTGCACCTCTGTGTGCAGATCCAGGTACCGGTTCTGAGCAGTAGTCACATGCATCCGTAAGACATCAGTTCTTGGGATTTCGAGGTAGTTGTCCAGCGTCCAAAACTTCTTCATTTTCCCTTCCTTTATTAGTATTAGTACTTTGCTTCATGATATTATTCTTATGATAGTAGCAGTGGTAGTTACTCTTAGATGCTCATGATCATTGACTCCAGTTCTGGGGGATTTGTCTAGACTGTCGAATCTTATTATGTTGTTTACAGACTTAAAATAATTTCTTATACTTATTACGCTGGTTATTAATGATTTTTAGAAGTTATATTGAATTAAATGAGTAATTATGTGATGGTTGGCTAGCCTAGAACCACGATAGGCGCCATCATGACCTGTTCGAATTTGGGGTCGTGACAGTAGGTCATTTCTGGTCATTAGGCAAAAGTTGGAAATTTGAAGGTTTTTGAGAAGTTTGACCGAGAGTGGACTTTTTGATATCATGTTCGGATTCCGATTTCGGGAGTTGGAGTAGGTTCGTAATGTCATTTATGACTTGTGTGATAAATTTGAGGTTAATCAAACGTGATTTGATAGGAATCAGATGTGCGAGTGTGTTTTTTGAAATTTTGAGTTTTCATATTTTGATTCAAGTATTTTTGCGTCTGATTCATGCTTTTAGATGTTATTCCGGCATCTTGATCGTGCGAGCAAGTTCGGATGATATTTTTAGACTGGTGTGGACGTTTGGTGTGAATCCCCGAGGGCTCGGGTGAGTTTCGGACGAGTTTAGATGGATAGGAAAGACTTCAGGTTTCTAGTATTTTTCATAGTTTCTCAGGTATCACAAATGCGAGATTTTGTTCGCATTTGCATACCTCGCATTTGCAAGATAGGCTTCGCAATTGAGAAGAAACCTGTCAAGGCAGGACTCGTAATTGCGAAATTTTTAGTCGCTTTTGCGATCAGCCTCCTCGCATTTGCGATGTTGTGGTCGCAAATGCGACCTTGACAGTGGGGGCTCATCTTCGCATTTGAGAAGGTTTTGTCACAATTGCAACCTTCTCTTTTGCAAACAAGGTGTCGCAAATGCGACACCTGCGACCTGTGCAACAGCTTTTATTGTGGGACTTAGATTTATTTCCCTTATTTCCCACATAGTCTTAGACGATTTTGAGAGCATTTTCTTTTTGGAGGGGTATCATCCACATCAAGAAGTAAGTGATACCTATAGATTCTCTAGCTAAATACACGAATCATAAGTAGATTTAACATGGAAAATGGTGGGATTTTTGAGATTTTTGAGGGAAAACCTAGGGATTTAGAAAAAATGGGATTTAACCACAAAAGTGATTATAGAATTGGGGGTAAAAGCTATATATTTGAGTTTGTAAGGCTATGTGTAACGACTTTCTTCAAAAATTTCCGAACGGGCACGTGGGCCTGGGGGTGAGTATTAGGAATTGTTCAATTGGGGTTGGTTAATCACTCTAATAGTTAGAATATGAACTTTTGAACATGTATTCAATATTTTATATAATATTTGACTAGTTTTGAGTCGTTTGGAACCGAGTTGAGGATTTAAAGCATACTTGTGGACTGGAAAGTAAGCTTTGAGACGAGGTAAATCTCTTTTCTAATCTTGTAAGAGGGAATTAATCCATAGGTGAATTGAATTGATAGGTGGTTCTATTTGTGGGGGATACGTACGCACGAGGTGACGAGATTCCGTGCGTAGCTATTAATTATGCTTATGTCCAGATATTTTAGGACCCAAATCATGTTATTCTTGCATGTTTGAACCCTACTTATTAATTAAGGGATTAATTCATATTGGAACTTGATAAAGTAACTTTAAAGGGTTGAATTTCAGTTACTTAAGTTTTGGATATGTTACTTGACCGTTAATAAGAATTGGAGCTTCTTTGAATAATAGCCTCTTAAAAATCTTTGAATCGGTTGTTTATAAAGTATTTATTCTTCTTGTGGAGCGGGCGGAACGCTTTGGCAGTAGAATAGATGCATCTATGGTTAGTGTCATTCGACCCTCGGCAGTGGACAATATATATGTTTATATTTTGGATCCGGTCGTACGACCTCGACATAATTCGTGCGTAATAATACTTGGAGCCCAATTATACTTGATATTGTTTCATTGATTTGAGAGGTTAACTTGTTAAATGATGGAAACTGGTATGGGATGTACTATTAGTGAATGACTTATTTATCTATTTCTTGTTATTGAGTTTTCGGCTTCATTTATGTAGCCCATGCTTAACTATAATTTCAGTATTATATTATTAGCCCATAATAAGTGTCAAAGTCGGCCCCTCGCCACTACTTCTTCGAGGTTAGACTAGATACTTACTAGATACATGTTGTTTATGTACTCACCCTACACTTCTACACGAATCGTGCAACATCTGAGGCAGGTGAATCTGATTATCAGTCTGGCACGCATCCTTGACTTCTTCGAGACTTAGCGGTGAGCTGCCTTCCAAGCCCGTTCAGCACCCGATGACTTCTTTTCATTTTTTCTTTCTGTCTATTTCACTTCAGACAGTAGTGTAGTATTGTTTTTGTATATTCTACTAGTAGCTCATAGACTTGTGACACCAGGTCTTGGAGATCAAGCTAGTAGACACTTGGTGAATTTGATTAGTTACTTCATCTTATTTGATTTTATTAAAAATTATCTATATCTCATGTTATTTAATTTTACACCTTCTATTTATCCAATAATTTGTAAAGACCTGGCCGGTCGTTTTGGGAGTTACAGCTCTGATCCCCTATTTAGTGCTTCCCTCGTATCTTTTTCTACTTATGTGTCTTGTCGGGAGGTGTTGGTTTTGGTTTTGGAGTGTTTTGGGACACTTAGTCCCTAAACGGAAGCTTAAGTCTTTGGATTTTTACCGTAGTCGGAACTTTGTAAGAGGACTTCGGACTAGAATTTTATTGGTTCCGTAATCTTTGTTGGGCGATTTTGGAATTAGGGGCGTGTTTGGATTATGTTTTAGAGGTCTGTCGCTTATTTAAGCTTGAAATGGCAAAAGTCGAATTTTTGGAGTTTTTGACCGTAGTGGACTTTTTGATATCAGGGTTGGATTCCAACTCCATAAGTTTGAGTATGTGTGTAATGTTGAATATGACTTGTGTGGAACATATGGGGTCAATCGGACGTGATTTGATAGGTTTCGACATCGGTTGTAGAAAATTTAAAGTTTCAAGTTCTTTAAGTTTGAATCGGAGGGTGATTCGTGTTTTTAGCGTTGTTTGGTGTGATTTGTGGGCTCGACTAAGCTCGTATGGTGTTTTAGGAATGTTTGGTATGTTTGATTGAGGTCCCGGGGACCTCGAGTGTGTTTTGAATGCTTAACGGATGAAATTATGGACTTATGTTGTTACAACCCATGTTTTCGTACGTGGAAGTACGCCATAAGTAAATTGAGATAAGCTCAGAAATGAGATGTTACATCCCGCATTTTCATACGTTAAAGTTTCACCGTAAATTAATCGATGTAAGTTCAGGAATGAGATTATTTTGGGATTATAAGTATTACGCTATTTCAAACAAGTGATAAGTAAATTCGTGAAGGTGAGTGGGTAAGCAAATCGAATAAAATGAATTTCGTTGAAAGTTGTCATTTTTGAGATAAAATATTATTCGAGTTATAATACCCGGTATTTATGGACTAGTGTCATACAAGGTACCACATGACCATGATAGTAAGGTGGATAGGGTATGTTAAAAGTGAGTAGTATTTTAAGTAATTTGAGATAATTCTTAATTATGTGGATAATTAATTAATAGTGGGGATAAATATGATATTAAATACTACCCTAATTGAGATCATTATTAATTATGGTATTAATTTTTATAATTAAGTGGATAAGGATCCTTTTGGGACTACCACTTGGCATTAGGCTAAGCCAAAGTGGAACCAATGTGAATGATGAGTGATAACACATAAGGTGCCTTGTTTACACATGAAAGACTTTGGATAATTACCTTTTGTTTGGTTCTTTATTAGTAATGTAACTTGGAGATCCTCCTTTAAATGATTTTAATGTTAGAGAATGTAGAGTCGAGGTTTATGATATGATAATAACGTGACTTCAAAACAATTCATATGATATGATTCGAGACTTCTTAGCATAATAGCAATGAGATTTGCGATTTTAAGGGAGTACGGTACAATCTTTCTCAAGAATATCATACGGATTTTTTCCAACTTCGATCCGTCATTACGTGTTTTTCGCAAAGACGTGTGTTAGAGGGATTGTCAAGAGAATCGACTAAGGTATGTTAAGGCTATCCTTCTTTCTTTTTGGCATGAACCATACGATACAAACGAAACGGAAAATGCACAACTTCCATAAATGACTCTATTCATAGAAATGCTAGAGATGCTTATATTGTTGATTCCCCATATTTCCTATTATTCTATCATCTGTTCATGGGTCTCCGAAAATACGTAAGTTGATAAAGTTTACTTCATGATATTAATCAAAGGAATAATGGTCTTATGACAATCTGTGAGATTTTATTGACGTACTTCTCATTAATTGCATTCATTTATACATGTACATTGACCCATGACCAAATGGCGTTATATACGCGTATATGTATATTATATGTATATGGGATATGGGAAAAGGTTACGGCGTTATATACGCACCACCGCCTGATCAGCTGGTATACGTTGATGATTTTTCCCACAGTGGTTGAGATGATATGATGGGATGCCCTCAGAGGCTTGATGATGTTATGAAAACATGTACCTATGCACGACATGACATTTAAACGCATATGCATGACACTATAAGTATTTCATAATTTATAGAGTTATCCAGATTTACATGTTGAGTCTTTTACTCCATGTTTTTTATGTCTATTATTTACTGATTTTCATTCCTTATATACTCTGTACATTATTTGTACTGACGTCCCTATTGCTTGGGGATGTTGCGTTGCATGCCCGCAAGTCCCGATAGACAGTTTGAGAGTCCTCTGAGTAGCCTATCAGCTTAGCAGAAGGTGTTGGTGCGCTCTATTTGCTCCGGAGTTGCTTTTTTGGTCAGTATGATTAGCATATGTATTGATCGGTATGGCGGGGCCCTGTCTCGACCTTTATGATATTATGTATTCTTAGAGGCTTGTAGACAAATATCATATATACAAATTCTTGTATGGCCTTATCGACATATGTTTTGAGTATATAAAGGATCATGCGGGCCGTATAGGCCCGTACTGTAACGACCCGGTCGATCGTTTTGAGAGTTAGCGCGTTGATCCCCTAATAACTGCTTCTCACATGCCTTATTATGTTAATGGAACTTGTCGGAGCGTTGAGTGGTGAAATTCGGAGTGATTTTGGACATATAGTACTTTAAGGTGAATTTTAACCTTAGAAATTGGGCGGTAGCTAGATCTGTGTGAAGACGGATCCGAAACGGAATTCTGTCAACTTCGTTAGATCCGTTGAGTGATTTCGGGGTTAGGAGCATGTTCGAAATGTGTTTTCGAGGTCGGGTGTAGATTTAGGCTTGAATTGGCGAAAGTTAGAATTTCGGCAATATCGGCCGATAAGTGAGATTTTGATATCGGACTCGGAATGGAATTCCGAAAGCGACAGCAGGTCTGTAATGTCATTTATGACATGTGTGCAAAATTTGAGGTCATTCTGACGAGTTTTGACGTATTTCGGCGTCGAATGTGAATTCTTGAAAATTCCTAAGTTCTTAGGCTTGAATCTATGCATAATTGATGATTTTGATGTTATGGGATGTGTTTTTAAGGCCCGACCAAGTTTGAATAAGGTATTTGGGTCAGTTGGTAAGTTTGGTTGAGGTCCCGGGCGCCTCAGGGTTGTTTCGGATGCCTAACGGGTGAGTTTGGAACTCTAATGAACTGCTGAACAAGACCTGCTTTTTGTGTTTCGCACCTGCTTTTGGTTTTTCGCACTTGCGATGGTTTTTCTGCATGTGCGGACACGCAGGTGCGGTGGCCTTGTTCGCAGGTGCGGTTTTGGGTAGGGTAGCAAGTGGTCGCAGGTGCGACCAGGGTTCCGCAGGGGCGGGGCCGCAGGTGAGACCAGACGACTGTAGGTGCGGCCCCAGGCATTCTTAAGTGACTTCCGCACCTGCGATGAAATTTCCGCAGGTGCGAAATCCGTGGGCTGTTAATTCTAAAATCTGAGGGTTTGAAATTCATAACTCCAAAATTGATTGAGAGCTCGGGAATTGGCGATTTTCAGTGGGATTCGAAGAGGAGGATCACAGGTAACGTTTTCTAATCCTAATCCCTTGTTATATCATTAATCCACATCGATTTCCTTAATCTAATCCATGAAAATGGGTGAAAACCCATGAAAACTTGATGAAACTTCCCCAACTAAAAATCTCAGGATTTAGGGGGATTTTGGCATCGGATTTCGATGATTCTTGTTCGAGTGAGTTCATGAGTGAATGGGTTTCCGGAAAATATAACTTTTACCCGATTTCGAGACGTGGGCCCGAGGGGAGTTTTGGTCAAATTCATATATTCGAGTATTAGTTCCGAATTAATTAGTTATTTTGATTTCTTGAAATGATATTTACATTATGCAATCGCATTGAACAGATTTTGGCCACCCGGAGTCGGATACTCATGGAAAGAGCGTGATATTGGGTTGAGTAGCGCAGTCAAGGTAAGTGGCTTGCCTAACTCTGTGTTGGGGAATTTCCCTTAGGCATTTTAAATGATTTTTACTATAAAAACCCCATGTACGTGAGGTGACAGGTGCGTTCATGGGTTATTTTTTTTTACTGAATTTCCATCGTTCTTTCTATGGCATACCTCATTTTCAATTCTATTATTACTGTCATTGGTTTGAACTGAGTAACAACTTAAGATTTAGACATGTTAATCGCTTTTACCTGATTTTCCACTCATTACCATTATTTGAACCCTGTTTAAGTATTTTACTCTATATTTTTTTTTCCAACTGTTTTCCTAAACTATTGAATTATGCTACTTTTGGTATACATCTTGCATTGCATATTTAAATCCGAGAGTTTTCCCCCTGTACTGCATTGCATATTTAAATTGGGACTACGGACTGAGATCCAGGAGCTTTCCCTCTGTACTGCATAGCATATCTAAATTGGGACTACGGACTAAGATCTAGGAGCTTTCCCCCAGTACTGCATTGCATATTGAAATTAGGACTACCGGCCAAGACCCGGGAGCTTTCCCCCTGTATTGCATTGCACGATTATCTACTGAGTTATATGATGTGCTGAGCTGAGAGCTATTTTTACATCATTCTTTCTAATTTTACTTTAAATTTCCGTTAATTATCGCTATTTATTACAACTGTTAAATTATAACTAGTTTCTTTGCAAACTCAATAGAGCCTCAACCTGACCTCGTCACTACTTGACTGGGGTTAGTCTTGGCACTTACTGAGTACCGAATGTTGAGTACTCACGCCCTTCTGCGCATGTTTTCCCCCATGTGCAGATCCAGATACCGGTGCGCAGTATCGAGGTTAGGAGCAACAGCAGCATTTGGAGACTGTGAGGTATTTCTGCCGCGTCCGCAGAGCCATCCGAGTCCCCTTCCTTATTCTAGTATAGTCTTAGTTCTTAGACAGAGATACTTTCCAGTTTTGTTATATTGAGCCATAGTGTACAGCTTGTGATATTGTAGATATTCCGGGTTTTGGGCAGAGTAAAACTGTAAATGCCGAGCGGCATGGTTTAATAGCATTGCTTTTACTTCATTTTTCTATTATTGACTTGCTTTTACATTTAAAATTTTGAAGTTTTAGGCTTACCTAGTCGTCTAGACTAGGTGCTGTCACGAAACCCTTTGGAGGGGAAAATTGGGTCATGACAAGTTGGTATCAGAGCATCTAGGTTCATAGGAGTCACAATGTTACAAGCCGGTTTATTAGATTCTTGCGGATCGGTGCGGAGATGTCCGTATCTATCTTCGAGAGGCTATGTAACTGTTAAGAAAAGTCATACTTGTTGGAATTCCTTATCGTGCTAGTCACTGTCATAAAAAAATTCTTAAACTCTATTCTACTCTTGCTTACAGATGGTTCGTACTCGTACCGGACGTACTGATGACCAGGCACCCGAGCCCCCATTCAGAGCCGCCAAAGGAAAGGGTCGGGGCAGAGGACGAGCAAGCGGTGCAGCCCGAGCACCGGCTAGAGCAGAGGCAGAGGATCCCCCAACAGCCACAGTTGGAGGGGCGCCGGAGGCTCCCACTATTAATCCAGCCCTCCAGGAGACCTTGGCCCAATTCATGAGTGCTTTCAGTACTCTGTCTCAGGTGAGACTACTTCCGCTTGCCCCAGCTACATCCCAGGTCAGGAGAGGGACGCAGACTCCCGCAGCCCATACTCCTAAGCAGAGGGTTCATATGGGCAGGTTCAAGAGTATATCCCTATGCCTTATGCAACTCCAGTTCAGCATGAGGCCAGATCAGCTGCATCAGAGTCTGAGCAGCTACGTCTTGAGAGGTACAAGAAGTACTGCCCACCTGAGTTCAGCGGATTAGCTTCAAATGACGCTCTAGGTTTTCTTGATGAGTGTCATCGCATTCTGCGCACTATGGGTATCGTGGAGACGAGTGGGGTTTCTTTCACTGCTTTCCAGCTGAGGGGAGAAGCCTATCAGTGGTGGCGTGCCTTTGAGCTTAGTAGTCCGGACGAGGCAGCCTCACTTACTTGGGCTCAGTTTTCAGAGATGTTTCTACTTGAGGTTGTCCCTCAGAGCCTCAGGGACGCTTGGCGTGCAGAGTTTGAGTAGCTACGCCAGGGTACTATGACTGTGTCGGACTATGCAGTCCGTTTCAGTGACTTGGCACGTCATGCACCAGCTTTGGTTTCTACTGTTAGAGAGAGAGTTCGAAGCTTTATTGAGGGGCTCTACCCCAGCATTCGGACTAGCATGGCCAGAGAGCTGGAGACGGATATCACTTACCAGCAGGCCATGAGTATTGCCCGGAGGATTGAGAGTATGTTGGCCCGGGACAGAGATGAGAGAGAGGCCAAGATGTCTCGAGAGATTGGTCCCTTTTAAGGAGCTCGTGCACCAGCAGCACGCTATGGTAGGGGTTTTGTGATTCGCCCCGTTCATTCAGCTCTTCTAGTAGCTAGTGGTATTCCCGCTCCCCTTAGACTTCGGGAGCCTTATTATGCACCACCAGTATCTCAGGTACCTCCGGCTCGAGGTGCTATCACCGGCCAGTCCAGCAGGCGAGTTCAGAGTCAACCGCAGCAGCCACGCCCTCAGAGGGGTTGTTTTGGGTGTGGTGGCCCTTGTCATATGATCAGAGATTTCCCAAATCTAGGAGGGGTGCACCACCGGAGACTTATTAGGTTCCACGTCTCCCATCAGGTCCCCCAATTATTCTTCCAGCCCCAGCGGCTACCCCACCCCCTCAGGCAGCTGGAGGTGGAGGTCGGGGAGTTCGGGGAGGTCGAGGTCACCCTAGAGAGGGAGGACAGGCCAGGTATTATGCCCTTCCAGCAAGATCCGAGGCCATTGCTTCAGATTCAGTCATCACAGGTATTGTCCCCGTTTGTTATAGGGATGCATCGGTATTATTTGACCCAGGCTCAACATATTCATATGTGTCTTCATATTTTGTCTCACATTTGGGGATATCTCGGGATTCTTTGAGTTCCCCCGTATATGGTTCTACTCCTATGGGAGATTCTCTTATTGTGGACCGCGTATATCAGATGTGTTTGATTGTTATCAGTGGTTTTGAGACCAGGGCTGATTTATTATTACTCAGTATGGTAGATTTTGATGTTATCTTGGGCATGGACTGGTTGTCGCCCCACTATGCTATTCTTGATTGTCACGCCAAGACCGTGACGCTGGCTATGCCAGGACTACCGAGGTTAGAATGGAGGGGTTCATTAGAGTACACTCCTCGTCGAGTCATTTCTTTTCTTAAGGCTCAACGGATGGTTTCAAAGGGGTGTGATGCCTATTTGGCCTATGTGAGAGATGTTACTGATGAGACCCCTACAGTTGAGTCAGTCCTAGTTGCGAGGGACTATCCTGATATTTTTCTAGCTGACCTTCCGGGTATGCCGCCCGATAGAGAAATTGACTTCAGCATTGACTAGTTGCCAGACACTCAGCCCATTTCCATTCCTCCCTATCGCATGGCTCCTCCTGAGTTGAAGGAGTTGAAGAAGCAGTTGCAGGAGTTTCTTGACAAGGGTTTCATCAGGCCCAATGTATCGCCTTGGGGTGCTCCGGTGTTGTTTGTGAAAAAGAAGGATGGTTCGATGCGTATGTGTATTGACTACCGGCAGCTGAACAGGGTGACAGTGAAGAATAGGTACCCATTGCCTCGCATTGATGATTTGTTTGACCAGTTGCAGGGTGCCACCGTATTTTCCAAGATTGATCTCTGTTCAGGCTATCATCAATTGAAGATTCAGGAGTGAGATATCCTGAAGACTGCCTTCAGGACCAGATATGGCCACTATGAGTTTCTTGTTATGTCATTCGGGCTGACCAATGCCCCAGCAACTTTCATGCACCTGATGCACAGCGTATTTCGGCCTTATTGTGATGACCCAAAAGGTCATCCTAAGTAATTCCAGCTAAATCTGTGTTCTGAGGCCCCGAAATCCTCCGTTAATCTCACCTCGATATGCGTGCGCAGCTCGGGGTAGGTAGCCAGGAAGCTTCCATGTGAAAATTTGATAAAAATGGGATTTTTGAATTGAATAATTGAATAAAGTTGACTTTGGTCAACATTTTGGTAAACGGACCCGTACCTATGGTGTGACAGTCCCGGAGGGTCCGTAAGAAAATATGGGACTTGGGCGTATGCCCGGAATCGAATTCCGAGGTCCCAAGCCCGAGAAATGATTTTTTAAAGAAAATTATTTTCTGGAAATAGTAAAGGATTTTGAAAATGAGTAATTATGTGAAAGTCATGTTACCGGGCCCGTATTACGGTTCTGGAGCCCAGAACAGGTTTATTATATGTTATTTGTCCAATCTGTGAAATTTGGTGTAAAACGGGCTTGATTTGACGGGTTTCGGATCAAAATGAGAGATTTGGAGCTAGTAAAGTTTTGAGGATGTTCATAAAACTTGAAATTTGGTTAGGAATGTGATTTTATGCTATCGAGGTCCGAATACAATTCTGAGGCCGGGAATAGTTCTGCTACATTATTTATGACTTTTCTGCAAAATTTGAAGTCGTTCCGAGTTGTATGGGTCGGTTCGGCCCATCGTTATAGAATTCTAGAGTTCAAAGTTCTTACGTTTTGAATTCAGGGGTTTTGGAGGGTGATTTTGAGTTCTAGCGTTGTGTTGAGTGTTTCGTGGGCTCGAACAAGTCCGTTTAATGATTTGGTACTTGTTGGTATATTTGTACGGGGGCTCGGGTGGGCCTAGGTGCCTCCCGGACCCCGCACGAGGCCAAAAACCAGCAAAAATCACTGTTGGTGCACAGCAGCTGGTGTGACCGCAGGTGCGGTTACACAGCCGCAGGTGCGAGACCGCACCGGCGGTCCAGGCCTTCGCAGGTGCGGCTTCTTCCGCAGGGGCGATCCAAACTCAGCAGGAGCGGGACCGCTGGTGCAGCTCCCAACTCCGCAGGTGCGAGCCTAGGGTCCCAGGCCCTTCTTCCGCAGGGGCGATCCAAACTCCGCAGGAGCGGGACCGCTGGTGCGGCTCCCAACTTCGCAGGTGCGAGCCCAGGGTCCCAGGCCCTTCTTCCGCAGGGGCGATCCAAACTCCGGAAGAGCGGTACCGTTTGTACGGCTCCCAACTTCGCAGGAGCGGGACCGTTGGTGCGGCTCCCAACTCCACAGGTGCGAGCCCAGGGTCCCAAGCCCTTCTTCCGCAGGGGCGACGAATTTCTCGCAGGCGCGTGACCGCACTTGCTGTCCTAAGGTCGCAGGTGCGGAAACCCTTGTTGGCATCCCCTCTTAAATGTCCAAAATTTCGGGTTTTCTTCATTTTATCCACCATCAACCTCCATTAGAGAGCATCCAAGTTTGGGCAGCACCTCCCACGACCACCCACTATAAGAGGTAAGTTAAACCCCATAAACTTCTAGTTTTAACATTAATTCCTAGTTAAATTCACTACTAAATCATCTAAAAATCATAGAATTAGGTAGTAATTTTAGGGTTCTTGAGGATTTTGTGACTTTCCATGTTAGGCCATGAATTCTTGTATAAATCACATAACTTCGATCCTTNGGTAATTGATTCCTTCATGAATTTTCAAAAATCTGAACGTGTGGGCCCGGGGTCGAATTTTAGTATTCTTGGAAGAATAGTAGGAAATGTATAATTAGGCTTGGGAATATGTTTATTGAGTACTTATTGGTGTTAATAAATCCATTATGTCTAGATATTACCGATTCGGAGTTGGATTCGAGAGGGAAGGCTGTGATTGAGGCTTGACTTGCATTTTTGGAGCCGAGGTAAGTGTTTGGCCTAACCTCAGCTTGAGGGATTAGGTATAGAGTCTTATTTGCTATGTGTAACTCATGTCCAACGTATAGGCGTGGTGACGAGTGCCTATATGTTGCGGTCAAGCATGCCCGTGAGTCAATTGTGATGAAACTTACTGTGTTCTTAATATTCCCCGTACTATGAGTAATTGGTGAATTAGTAGTGATACCTTGATGTTGTTTCATGACGTGGGGAGTTATTTAGTTATTTGTTTCAATTGAGGCTTACACTATGAAATTGTATTTCTGATGCGAGGTTGGTTATGGCTGAGACCCTTGTCGGGCATTTGTTGAGTTTGTATTTGATGATTTCTCCTTGCCGGGACAATAGAATTTTATTGAGCATTTCCATATACCTGAGACTTTTTATTGTTGATTATCGCATTATATTATTGCTTGTTTGTTATTATCACGAGAGGGGACATGTCGTGTTGATCGTTTATTATCTGTCGCACGAGGGGACATGTCGTGCTGATTGTTTATTATTTATCACACGAGGGGACATGCCGTGTTGATCGTTGATTATTTATTGCACGAGGGGACATTCCGTGCCGAGTGTTATTATACGCACAAGGGGACATTCCGTGCCGAGTGATTGTGAGGTTATGCACGAGGGGACATTTCGTGCC
>ML283908.1:70513-134192 GCA_005239495.1 Nicotiana undulata | reverse complement strand
GTCCTAGCCTCGTCACTACTTCGCCGAGGTTAGGCTCGGCACTTACTCAGTACATGGGGTCGGTTGTACTGATGCTACACCTGCACTTCTTTATGTTGTGCAGACTACCCAGCCAGACCCGGTGATCACTGACGGTCGGAGCATCTCATCAGTTCATACAAGAGACATCGAGGTAGACACGCAGACGTTCGTGGGCCTTGGCGTCACCTTCTACTCTTCACTTTCATCTCTGCCTTACTTTATATTTCAAAGACAGTCCTGTGTACTTATTTTCAGGCCTTTGTTTTTAGTAATCTCTTAGACAGTTCGTGAGTATGTGACATCAGTTCTGGGATTTGTATATGGGTTTTATTTCGAAATTGCTATGTTATATTTTGGTTATTTGTTAACCCTCACATTGTGGACCATCGATGCTTTAGTTATCTTGTTCGTTTTTGGTTGTTAATGAATTTTATTTAGTTCAAACGTTGGCTTGTCTAGCGGGTTCGCCGTTAGTCGCAGTCATGGCCCGAAGGTGGGATTTCGGGTCGTGAAACTTATCTTGATACTTTCGTCATTGTGTTCATTGACGACATTCTGGTATATTCTCGGTCCCAGGAGGACCATGAGCAGCACTTGAGGATCGTGCTTCAGACCTTGAGAGAGAAGAAGTTGTATGCCAAATTCTCTAAGTCTGAATTTTAGCTTGATTTCGTGGCATTCCTAGGCCATGTAGTGTCTACGGATGGGATCAAGGTAGATCCGAAGAAGGTGGAGGCGGTGCAGAGTTGGCCCATACCATCTTCACCTACTGAGATCCGTAGTTTCCTCGGTTTGGCTGGGTATTATCGCTGTTTTTGTGGAGGGATTTTCATCCAATTCAGCGCCTATGACCAAATTGACCCAGAAGGGTGCACCTTTTATTTGGACCGAGGAGTGTGAGGAGAGATTTCAGAAGCTCAAAACAGCCCTGACTACAGCTTCAGTGATAGTATTACCCACCGGATCAGGGTCCTATACAGTCTTTTGTGATGCTTCAAGGATTGGATTGGGAGCGGTGTTGATGCATGACGGTAGGGTGATTGCCTATGCGTCCAGGCAGCTGAAGGTACATGAGATAAAAACTACCCTGTGCATGATCTCTAGTTGGCAGCGATTGTTCACGCCTTGAAGAATGGCGTCATTATTTATAAGGTGTTCCCTGTGAGATATATACGGATCACCGAAGTTTGCAGCACATTTTCAGGCAGAAGGATCTCAATTTGCACCAGTGTAGGTGGTTGGAATTACTCAAGGATTATGGCGTCACTATATTATACCACCCGGGGAAGGACAATGTGGTGACCGACGCCCTGAGTCGCCGGGCGGAGAGTTTGGGGAGTTTGGCATATCTTCGTGCAGCTGAGAGGCCATTAGCCTTGGATGTTCAGTCCTTAGCCAGTTAGTTCGTGAGATTGGACCTTTCTGAGCCTCACCGGGTATTTGCGTGTGTTGTTGCTCGATCTTCTCCTTATGACCGCATTCGAGAGCGCTAGTATGATGACCCCGACCTTTGGGCTCTTCAGGTTAGAGTTCAGTAGGACGGTGTCAGGGATATGATCATAGGTGATGATGGTGTGATGAGGATGTAGGGCCGTATTTGTGTGCCCAATGTAGATGGACTTCGGGAGTTGATTCTTGAGGAGGCCCATAGCTCGCGGTACTCCATCCATCTCGGTACCGCGAAGATGTACCAGGATTTGAGACAGCACTATTCGTGGCAGAGGATGAAAAAGAATATAGTGGAGTTCATAGCCAAGTGCCTCAATTGTCAGCAAGTCAAATGTGAGCATCAGAGACCGGTAGGATTACTTCAGCAGATGAGGCTTCCAGAGTGGAAGTGGGAGCAGATCACCATGGATTTTGTGGTTGGACTTCCTCGGACTTTGAGGAAGTATGATGCTATTTGGGTGATTGTGGACCGACTGACAAAGTCAGCCTATTTCGTTCCGGTATTAACTACATATTCTTCTAAGAGGTTGGCCCAGATCTACGTGCGGGGGATAGTCTGGTTGCACGGTGTGTCGGTGTCCATTATATCAGATCGAGGTCCTCAGGTCATCTCGCACTTCTGGAGAGCCTTGCATTGTGTGTTGGGCACCCAGATTGATCTTAGTACAGCATTTCACCCCAGACGGAAGGGCAGTCCGAGCGCATGATCCAGATTCTTGAGGATATGCTTCGTGCTTGTGTGATGGATTTTGGAGGGTCATGGGATCAGTACTTGCCTCTTGCAGAGTTTGCTTATAATAACAGCTACCAGTCCAGCATTCAGATGGCGCCGTTTGAGGCTTTGTATGGTAGGCGGTGCAGGTCTCTAGTAGGATGGTTTGAGCCGGGCGAGGCCTGATTCTTGGGTACAGATTTGGTTCATGATGCCTTGGACAAGGTGAAGGTGATCCAGGATAGACTTCGCACAGCTCAATCCAGGCAGAAGAGTTATGCCGACCGGAGAGTTCGTGACTTGACATTCATGGTTGGTGATCGGGTTTTGCTTTGGGTATCGCCTATGAAGGGTGTCATGAGATTTGGGAAGAAAGTCAAGTTGATTCTGAGGTTCATTGGCCCTTTTGAGGTGTTGCAACGGGTTGGGGAGGTTGCTTATGAGTTGGCCTTGCATTCTAGCCTAGCATAAGTTCATCCGGTGTTCCACATTTCCATGCTCCGGAAGTATCACGGAGATCCGACTCATGTTTTGGATTTCAGCTCAGTTCAGTTGGTCAAGGATCTATCATATGTTAAGGAACCTGTGGCCATCTTGGATAGTCAGGTCAGAAAGCTCAGGTCGAAGAATATTGCATCAGTCAAGGTGCAGTGGAGGGGTCATCCAGTCGAGGAGGCGACTTGGGAGACCGAGCAGGACATGCGGAGTCAGTACCATCATCTTTTCACAACTTCAGGTATGTTTCTATACTCGTTCGAGGACGAACGATTTTCTTAAAAGGGGGAGAATGTAATGACCCGGTCGGTCGTTTTAAGATTTAGCGCCCTGATCCCCTAATAACCGCTTCTCACATACCTTATTATGTTAATGGAACTTGTCGGAGTGTTGAGTGGTGAAATTCGGAGTGATTTTGGACATATAGTACTTTAAGGTGAATTTTAACCTTAGAAATTGGGCCGTAGCTAGAGCTGTGTGAAGACGGATCCGAAACGGAATTCCCTCGACTCCGTTAGCTCCGTTGAGTGATTTCGGGGTTAGGAGCATGTTCGGAATGTGTTTTCGAGGTCGGGTGTAGATTTAGGCTTGAATTGGCGAAAATTAGAATTTCAGCGATTCCGGCCGATAAGTGAGATTTTGATATCAAACTCGGAATGGAATTCCGTCGGAATGTCATTAATGACCTGTGTGCAAAATTTGAGGTCATTCGGACGAGTTTTGACGTGTTTCAGCGTCGAATGTGAATTCTTGAAAATACCTAAGTTCTTAGGCTTGAATCTATGCATAATTGATGATTTTGATGTTATGGGATGTGTTTTTAAGGCCCGACCAAGTTTGAATAAGGTATTTTGGTCAGTAGGTAAGTTTGGTTGAGGTCTCGGGGGCCTCGGGGTTGTTTCGGATGCCCAACGGGTGAGTTTGGAACTCTAATGAACTGCTGAACCAGACCTGCTTCTGCTGTTTCGCACCTGCGATGGTTTTTCCGCTGGTGCGGTGGCATTTTTCACATGTGCGGTTTTGGGTGGGATAGCCAGTGGTCGCAGGTGCGACCTGGGTTCCGCAAGGGCGGGACCGCAGGTGCGGCCACAGGCATTCTTAAGTGACTTCCGCACCTGCGATGAAATTTTCGCAGGTGCGGTACCGCAGGTGCAGGTGAGGAGCCACAGGTGCGAAATCCCTGGGATGTTAATTCTAAAATCCGAGGGTTTGAAATTCATAACTCCAAAATCGATTGAGAGCTCGGGAATTGGCGATTTTTAGTGGGATTCGAAGAGGAGGATCATAGGTAACGTTTTCTAATCCTAATCCCTTGTTATATCATTAATCCACATCGATTTCCTTAATCTAATCCATGAAAATGGGTGAAAACCCATGAAAACTTGATGAAACTTCCCCAACTAAAAATCTCAGGATTTAGGGGGATTTTGGCATCGGATTTCGATGATTCTTGTTCGAGTGAGTTCATGAGTGAATGGGTGTCCGGAAAATATAACTTTTACCCGATTCCGAGACGTGGGCCCGAGGGGAGTTTTGGCCAAATTCCTAATTTCGCATATTAGTTCCGAATTAATTAGTTATTTTGATTTCTTGAAATGATATTTACATTATGCAATCGCATTGAATAGATTTGGGCCACCCATCGGATACGCATGGCAAGAGCGTTATATCGGGTTGAGTAGCGCAGTCAAGGTAAGTGGCATGCCTAACTATGTGTTGGGGAATTTTCCTTAGGTATTTTGAATGATTTTTACTATAAAAACCCCATGTACGTGAGGTGACGGGTGCGTGCATGGGTTATTTTTTTACTGAATTTATATCGTTCTTTCTATGGCATACCTCATTTTCAATTCTATTATTACTGTCATTGGTTTGAACTGAGTAGCAACTTAAGATTTAGACATGTCAATCGATTTTACCTGATTTTCCACTCATTACCATTATTTGACCCTGTTTAAGTATTTTACTCTATATTTTTTTCCAACTGTTTTCCTAAACTATTGAATTACGCTACTTCTGGTATACATCTTGCATTGCAAATTTAAATTGGGACTACAAACCGACATCCGAGAGCTTTCCCCATGTACTGCATTGCATATTTAAATTGGGACTACGGACCGAGATCCGAGAGCTTTCCCCCTGTACTGCATAGCATATCTAAATTGGGACTACGGACTGAGATCCGGGAGCTTTCCCCCAGTACTGCATTGCATATTGAAATTAGGACTACCGGCCGAGACCCGGGAGCTTTCCCCCTGTATTGCATTGCACGATTATCTACTGAGTTATATGTTGTGCTGAGCTGAGAGCTATTTTTCATCATTCTTTCTAGTTTTACTTTAAATTTCCGTTAACTATTTCTATTTATTACAACTATTAAATTATAACTGTTTTCTTTGCAAACTCAGTAGAGCCTCAACCTGACCTCGTCACTACTTGACTGCGGTTAGGCTTGGCACTTACTGAGTACCGAATGTGGAGTACTCACGCCCTTCTGTGCATGTTTTCCCCCATGTGCAGATCCAGGTACCAGTGCGCAGTACCGAGGTTAGGAGCAGCAGCAACATTTGGAGACCGTGAGGTATTTCTGCCGCGTCCGCAGAGACTTCCGAGTCCCCTTCCTTATTCTAGTATAGTCTTAGTTCTTAGACAGAGATACTTTCCAGTTTCGTTATATTGAGCCATAGTGTACAGCTTGTGATATTGTAGATATTCCGGGTTTTGGGCAGAGTAAAATTATAAATGCCGAGCGGCATGGTTTAATAACATTGCTTTTACTTCATTTTTCTATTATTGACTTGCTTTTACATTTAAAATTTCGCAGTTTTAGGCTTACCTAGTCGTCTAGACTAGGTGCCGTCACGAAACCCTTTGGAGGGAAAAATCGGGTCGTGACACGTACGTGATATGTATAACTTTGGATTACTTGTTGGGTCGTCCAATGTCGAGTATTTCCCCATGTTTTATTCTACTTATCTCATGACAGCCTCTCCGGATCATTACCTATGATAGTATGATACGAAAGATACGTTACATAGGTACTCGGTTGAGTAAGGTACCGGGTGCCCGTTACGGCCCATCGGTTTGGGTCGTGACAAATGTGGTATTAGAGCAGTTATGTCCTAGGGTGTCTACAAGTCGTGTCTAGTAAAGTCTTGTTTATGGGTGTATTGTGCACCACACTTATAAGCAAGAGGCTACAGGGCAATTAGGACTGCCATTCTTTCTTCTTACTCTAGATCGTGTGGTAGAGCTCAGTTGTAAGAATTCAATTTTCTACACTCTATACTATTCATAATACGACGATGCCTACATCTAGAAAGACGGTTGGTAAGGACTTGAATGTGGTTGTGGAAGAGTTGAGTCAGGCGAACTCGATTTGGCATCATGCTTATGATGAGTAAATGTAAGGTCTTCAATAGATAATGTGTACTAAGACATGTAAGCCTCTTGATAAGGAAGGAAGAATATATATCCACCCCTATGGTGAAAGGCAATGAGAGATTCAGAAGATAGATACAAGTTTCAACAAGTAAAAGAAGCAAGATGAAGAAGGGTATGAAGCGCCCTGTAAATGAAGATTATCAGTATTTACAATTTAGGCATAGGAATATAAACCTTTTCAGTTACCTTCAACAATAACAGAGGTATGTACAATTGGCCACACCCATCTCATTTATACCATATGGAAGCTAACAAAAGTAGTATAAGAGAAAGATGGATATCAGGATCCGGCTCGGGTTAGAGTGACCCAAAAAGGTGGATGGATTGTTTGTCGTTAGTTGACATTTCTGAAGGATATTGCAAATGTGCTAGTAGATCTCCTTTTGAGACACCCAGATGGTGCACTCTAAAATAGTGCAGCTAGATATAAGTACTACAAAGATAGGTACTGGAATCCTGGAAGGGATAAATATTACCTTAGTATGGCTCCCGTCCCTACTAGAGTGAGAATGTTAGACAACCCGAAGAGCCAGGGGATGGGCAAGTGGAGCTAAAAGCAAAAGAATGTCTTGTTGGAGTTTCCAGAATAAAGTGAGGCGTAAGATGTGATACATGGATGACACCGGTAGATAAAAAAATGACAATATTATAGAGTCTATAGTCAAGTAAAGGAAGAGACGAGAGGCGACATGACTCTAGACAACAAAAGAGTTAGGCCATATAGTCGTATCCTCATTTCGAGAAATAAGTTTGTGACTCTAACGTGATTACCAAAAGGAAAAAGTTGGACCCTAGAGTAATAAAAATTAGTATGGGCTAGTGAACAAGATAAACTAAACATGAATTAGGGACTGAGTGATTTTATAATGGTCGGCATCATGAGAATTTCCGATTGCGTTCTAACGATAGTAGAATGGATAGCAGAAGAATATTCATGAGAAATTCAGAGAATGGTCATTCAGGATGACACTTCTCTAAAACAAGCAATGTGAGCAAAGTTAAACTTAATGGACTGTATGTGCCAGTTATACTAAGTGTCACCCTCACGAGTAAGGAATATTGTTATCCTTGGTACAGAAGGATTACCGCAACACGAGTAAGGGTTATCGATGATGTGAAAAGACGCCAAAGATGAAAAGGTAAAACATCTATAGGTAGATTGTGGTGGATCCAACTCTCAGTACTCCCCTAAAGGGGGGAATATGGAGTGATGTGGAATTAAGTCAGAATTAAGTGTTTCTAGTAATTATGGAATTGTAAAGAAAGAATGCGATAAAAATGAAAAAGAAATGAGATTGCACTTATTCAAATCATACAGATATGCTATGATTCCAGAACATTATGCAAACACAACGTCAAGGAAAGGAAGTAAGGGTTACTGCCTGTGATGTTATTTATAAATAAGGAGCCAGTGCGAGAGGTAAGTTAAGACAAAGGAAATAACCCAAGAAAGATTACGAGGAATATTGATATGAGAATGGGCCAACGAGTAGTTAGTAGTTGATTCAGGAAAAGCCTAGTTATGGCTAGATAGGAGGTTACAGACAAGTCAGCAGATCGTGCAAGATAAACATAGTAAAACCGAATATAGTGAATTTAGCCTCGCAGTAATGTCATTGTAATACTTAAGAAATATTCAGATGGGGGTTGGGGTAGTTAAAGGTGTCGTATGTGCATTACGGGAATAAAAGAGAGTGCCACTGGGAAGACAATCAAAATATCAGTTCAGAAGCAACCCTACAAGCACAAGGGCGTGGAGGTAAGTAACTACGGATAATTATAGGCAAGGAAGTAAATCAAAAGGTCCGATGAGTATACAATTTAATAAGTTCACAGCTTTACAAGAGTCAGAGGGTCCTCCCTAAGTACTACAATGAAAGACTAGCTGAGGAGGTAAGGAATAAGGCATCAACCTAAGTTCAGTGGCCTAAAGAGGGAACGGTCTTACAACAACAGTCTCACAATAACATTGTGTGCACTCCATACGAAAGTGGCTCCTACCGTGCCTAATGAACGGGAAATAAAATCATAAGTGATATTGAACATCATATGAGTTGTATGGAATTCCAATATGTGTGCGCACTAAGGTAAGATAAGTATGCACGCAACAAAGAGGCAGGAAGACTAGGGAAAGTAATTGCTTACATTGATAGAATGTTTAGAAGGAACGAAAAGAATTATTCGATTAATGATCCATAGTTACGTTATAAACGCACTTAAGAGTTTGGAGTTTTATACATACATCGTATACGTTGGCAATCATACAGTCGTAGAAGATTCCGTTATAAGTTAAAAGAAAGAATTGAGTCCAAGTCATAGACAAAGGATTGAATTGTTAGAAGATTGTATCATGGATATTCCATAGTGCTCATGACGGGATAAAGTAATAACTAATACCAAAATCCGCAGATTGGAATATAGCTTAAGCCTACATAAAGGTTGATCAGAGGAAAAGAAAACTAAAGAGTTACATCAACTAAGTAATTCAAGAGTCTGATTATTGGACCCAGAAAATTGTAGACCTCGTGATTGAGAACATTGCAGGATCACTCTTAAATATCAGCAGTACAAGAGATATAGTACATTAGCCAAATTCTATAAGGGCTCTACGATAAAGCAGGTTAGAAGAGTACCAGCCTCATAAGAAGTCAGAATGAAGCTATCACTGGATTGTGTATGCACCAGAAGTGCAAGTACTGTAATAGAGCTTCAAGTTGTGGATGTGAATCATAACTATGTGGACGGGAGTTCATAAAAGAGATAGAAGATGTGATGCGAGATTTTAAGGTAAGTAAGTTAAAGGTGAACAACGTACAAGATATTCGCCTGCAGAAGGTAGTGAATGGTCCATATTTCATATATAGGGCAAGAAGCGCTGGGATTCAGTATCAAGGAATGATAGTGGCATCATTAGTGACATATCTTCTAACCTATAGTTTCTAAGTATCGAGAAGTCTAGCTAAGAGAGTAAAGGAGAGTTAGAGACAATGCGATGTCTCGCATGATGCTCCAGAATAGCACAAGGAAATATATGGTGCAAGCAAGTTGAAGGAAGATTGCGAGTAGTATAAACAGATACGCATAGGTCTCAAGATAAAGTATGATAGAGGACAAGGTTTTAGGAAGACATGAGTAAGGATAAGAAAAGGTGAGTGGGAAGGTGATTAGAATGGATAAGTTCTAGGAATTAATCCCATGAAAAGAAGAGAGTTGATGGGTTCTCTAAGTTATAGAAAGCTCAGTATAGCCTTAATAAACTCAAGGAGTCAAAGACTAATAGCATTTAGGAGAAATGGAATGATACCCTAGTAGTGGAATGAGGGTGTAATTGTAATAAATAAAGGAAGACGTTTGGACTTCGATTGAATAATGATTTGAAGAAAAAAAGGTATTTCATAAATTGTACAGGATTCAAATACCCACGTAAGGTGAATCACATTGGGATTCTGTAACGACCCGGCCGGTCGTTTCGTGAGATTTGCCATGTTTCCTTTGTTTCAGCTTTTTTATATGTTATTTAACTTATTCATGATGTGTTGGATCGACTGGTTCGGGTTCGGAGCACTCGTGGTGAGAATTGAGACACTTAGTCTCTTAAAGTGGCTTTATAATTGGAAAAGTCAACCGGGAGTTAACTTACAGGTAAACAACCTCAGAATGTGGATTTTATAGCTCGGATCGCATCGTTAGGTGATTTGGACTTAGGAGTGTGTTCGGAATGTGAATTTGAGGTTCGGAGTATAATTAGGCTCGAATTGGCGAATTTGAGTTTTTGGCGATTTCCGGTCGGCAGTGGAAAATAGGCTATTAGGGTCGGAATGGAATTCCGGAAGTTGGAATAGGTTCTTAGGATCATTTTGGATGTGTGCAAATTTTCAGGCCAATCAGACTTGCTTTAGGTGGTTTCGGCATCTTTGGCGAAATTTAGAAATCTCAAACTTCATAGGCTTGAACCCAATGTGATTTTGGTATTTTTGCGTTGTGTCTCGACTAAGTTTGAATGGTGTTGTGGGGTGTTTTGTCATGTTTTTTCGAGGTCCCGAGGGCCTCGGGTGTGTTTCGGGAGGTTAACGGACCTAATTTTGATGTTTGGAAGTTGCAGAATTTCTACTGGTGTTTCTTCTAGTTTTTCTTCTACGCGATCGCAAGGGTGAGTTCGCGATCGCGTAGGCTTAGTAGGGGTGGAGTCAAAGTTGTTCTACGCGATCGCAGTAAATGGTTCACGATCGCAGTCGTGTGGGAAGTTATGTTTGCGAACGCGTGGTCACGTTCGCGTAGGGTATTGGAGCTGGGGAGGGGGGAGCTGGAGTGATTGTTCTTCACGATCGCGCGTTTGGGGATGCGATCACATTGGTCAAGGAAGTAGAGTTTCGCGATCACGTGGGGACTTCCGCGATCGCGTAGAGTAAAATGAGGCTCAGCGTTAATTATGATTCGCGATCGCGTGGGAATTTCCGCGATCGCAATGAAGAAAAGACCTGGGCAGAAAGTTTAAGTTAAAAAATGAGGGTTTAGTCTATAATTTCAAAAACCCATTAGAGAGCTCGGGAGAAGGTGGAAATTGAAGAGATTTTCAGTAGAGTTCTTGAGGTAAGTGTTCTTCAATCATATTTGGGTTAATTCCATGATTTAGCCTTGATTTTTATCATTTAATTTGAGGTATTAGAGTGGAAATTTAGGGCAAATGGGAGGAAAGTTTGAGAATTTTTTGATGATTTGAGTGGGAAATTGAGGTCGGATTTTGGTGAATTTGATATGGCTAGACTCGTGAGGGAATAAGGATTCTAGTTTTGTGATTTGTGTCGAATTCCGATACGTGGGCCTGGGGATCGGGTTTGCCCAGTTTCAGGATTTGTGCCTAATTGTGATAATTTCAAATGGGTTTCGTCTCCCTAGCATATTTTGATATTATTAATCTGATTTTGATAAATTCGGAGCATTCGGGAGCCGATTCGAGGGGCAAGAGTATCGCGGAGTAGTTTTTGTGCTGGTTTGAGGTAAGTAATGACTGTAAATCTTGTCCTGAGGGTATGAAACCCCGGACTTAGTTATTTCTCAGTATTTTGGAATGACGCACATGTTGGATGATGAGTGTGTGGCGTGCACTGATTGGGTATTTTTACTTGGTCCTTCCCGTGGCAACTATTAAGCCGCGTAATTGCTCTTAAATCACATGATACATTGTATTTTCATACTATTGCTATATTTGGGCCGTAAGCCACGTTTGGGGCCTTGTGCTGATTTGTTTAGTCCCCCTTGGGGGCTATTTTTTTATATTTCTCACTATATTGATTACGATTTACACTGAGTCATACCATGTTAAACTATTTTTGAAACTTAGACTTGTTTGCACTATTTTGTGATATAAAAATACTGTTTTGGGTCGAGTACCCAATTTCTTGATAGCCTGAGTGGCATTTTGAGAGTTTCTGACTGAGTAAGGCCAATTTCTAATGTTGTGAGGATATTATGGATCGGGCTGCACGCCGCAGCATGTTACATTGTTATGATATGTGAGAGGCCGAGAGCCTGAGTGATTTATGCCACGAGATGGCTTCATATTAGCGCTAAGGCTGCAGGAGCCCCTCCAGAATCGGTACACCCCGGTGAGCACAGGTACCTACTGAGTGCGAGTTTCGAGTGCCGAGTGCCGAGTGATGAGTGATTGGGAGGCATGAGTGACTGTGAGGTAGCCCGAGGGGTTGATACCGAGTTTATGAGGCATACTGAGTGATTGATGCTGAGTGATGATACGCCCGAGGGGCATTTTATGATACATGTTTTCATTCGAGAGACTCATTATGAACTCTGTAAATTTTATATGTTTAATCACTTTTGATTTCGATGAAACTTATGAAAAAGGCACACTTTCAACTGATATTTTTCTGAAAAAGAACTTAAATGCTACGAGGCATCGTATCTGTGTTTTACTGAAAGAAAGATTTCACTTATTGTGCATTGATGACTGTTTTTATGTGCTTTCATAGCCTTAGACACTATTTACTTTCATTACTACTAAGTTGGCGTACTCACATTACTCCCTGCACCCCTGTGAGCAGATACAGGTGTTGGTTCCGAGCGCTAGTTCCTTCTTTTCTCACGGAGCCGGAGTTGGGATTTAGAGGTAGTTGTTCAGCGTCCACAACTCTCTCTTTCCCTTTCTTATTCTTGTATTAGTTCCTCGTTCCGAGACTTGATGTATTATGAAAGTAGAGTCTATTTTGTATTACTCGTAGAAGCTCATGACGGGTTGACTCCAGGTTTTGGGGTAGTTATTATACTATTTATTTCGTTTGGTTTTGTTTAAAATTTGGAATTTAAAGATGTTTATGAAATATTGGAAACAGTTTTTGGAATTTATGAAAATGTTATATAAATAAGTGATTGCTTGGCTAGCCTAGTTCCATGATAGGCGCCATCACGGCCGGCTTAGGATTTGAGGTCGTGAAAAATTGGTATCAGAGCCTAGGTTTCATAGGACTCACCGGTCATGAGCAGGTTTAGTAGAGTCTTGTGAATCAGTACGGAGACGTCTGTACTTATCTTCGAGAGGCTACGGAACTGTAAAGACCCGTAAAATTTCATGTCTAAAAAATGAATCCCGGGTAGGTTCCCATGTTGTTATAACTGTAGAAATTCTTTAAAACGGACCTTTTTGAAGAAAAAGTACCCCGGGACTTAAAAGATAAAAATTTCCAGGATTGCGCAGGTCTGCAGTCCACTATGCGATCGCAGATCAGGTATGCGGACCGCATAGCTGTCGCATACCTGGACAGCCTTCTGTCCAATTTGAGGATAGTTATGCGGCCCAAGATGCGATCGCATTTTGGGAATGCGAACCGCATAGCTGTCGCATCCTTGCACCTCCATTTTACGAAGGAGGTTATGCGACGCACTATGCGATCGCATAACAGGTATGCGGACCGCATAGCAGGAATGCGATCGCATTCCTGACCGCATTTCCTGCTTCGGGGCTTTCTAATTTCTAATCTTACACCCGACCCCCAGTCTAATAAAACACTTACCCCTTTCATTTTAACGGGTATCTGAGCAAAGATAGAGAGAAGGGAGAGTGGGTTTAGTGAGAGAAAGTCTTCTTCTTCATCAAATTGGTCCATCATCTCTACTCAGGCCTGGAAATTATCGAGTAATCTTCATCTTCTTCACTATAAGAGGTAAGTCCCCACCCCATTTCCCCTTTAATTCTAAGGTTTTGGTTAAAAGGATAAAACACACATGAATTGGTTCTTGAAGATAAAGCTAAGACCTTGCATGCATGTTCATCCTCTGTTCTAATATAGCAAGAGGGTGTAAGGTAGAGCAATTTTCCACTAAAAAGGGTTTAGTTAATCTAAAGGATCACATACTGTTTGATAAAATGTCCAAATGAATTCAAGATTCCTAATTCTAAGGTAAATGTGTCGCATTGTGAACTAGATTGACGGTGCTAGACGGTTCGGTGAATTGTGATAGAAATTAAAGGGAATTTCGACTCGAGGTATGTATGGCTAACTTAATCTTTGTATAGTCGCCTTGTTGGTGTCTGAGCATTTGGTATGAATTCATGGCTTATGCATATGTGAATTGGTTGTTCTAATCTGTAGAGACGTAAGATTCTATTCTCTGATTTTCATAGTTGATTGTTATGCCACCATGCTATATGAGATTGTGAAAGGTGATTTCATTGTGATTACTCTATCATGTGCAAGGTTCGTTAAATGCTTGAATATGTTGGTATGAAAGAATGATAACGAACCCAAATGTGTGAATGTATCTAAGTGCTAAGAGTTGTGTGGCAAGTGATGAAAAGGAGTTGTGGATTGATTTAATTGAACTAAATGACTATGGCAATATCGTATATGACTCATTGTTTGGAAAGGATTATTGTGGATTTGATTTCATACGGATTGTTGGTTGTAATGAATTTATATTCTTGTTGATGAAAATCCTTGTGATTGAATTGTGGATTGTTATTATTGCTATGAAATGTGATTGTACGGTGGGATCGGGTTGTGCGCCGCAACAGAATGTAATAAGGTTGAAATGTGATTGTCCGGTGGGATCGGGTTACACGCCGCAACAGGAAGAAATAAGGGTGTGTTGTTGAGAAGGAATAAGGGTGGAATATGATTATTTTGAAATACAAATCTGTGAAAATCTCTTTTGTGATTCTCTGTATCTCTGTGCAATAATTGTTCGGTTTCGTTGACTGCCTTCTATTGGTGCATTGCTTGATTTTACTTAGAGTGAAGTTTGTTTATACATACTGGTACTATTCAATGGTACTAACGTCCCTTTTGCCGGGGGCGCTACATCTTTTATATGGATGTAGGTGGTTCTATAGCAGGTAGCTCTGTCCGCCGTTAGTGGTGCCTCCTCTTCATCTCTTCAACAGTTCAGGTGATCCCCATTTCCTCTCGGGGCCGTGTGTGGACTATATCACTCTCTTTTGCTTATGTTATAAAAGGTATAGCCGGGGCCTTGTTGCCGACAGGTTTATGTAAATCTCCTAGTACTCTTAGAGGCTCCGTAGACACTGTGTGGTTTGTATACATGTATTTTGGGCAGTAGCTGTGTTCGGTCAAAATCGTGGTCCGTATTGGAAAAGTTGTATGTATATATGTTTTTGGATTATCAAATGTTGAAAGTTAAAAGAGGAAATGAACTTATGTTGTAAATTGTACTTTGAACTTAAATTGGCTAATTCATATGGAACAATGTATATTGTAGACACGGGGCAACACGTTGGGTAGGAAAGGCAAACCGGGTCCGCCTGAACGGCATCATTCGGTTAGGCACCGGTCTCGTCCTTCGGTTTTGGGGCGTGACAGGAACCCTTAAGAAAAATCTCATTTCTTGAATTCTGCCGTGCGAATCTGTTGATTCTGGAAATCTAAACTTCGGTTGTTTCATTCTCTCACAGTTGGTGAGGACACGCGCTACTGATCAGGGTGACCAGACACCAATTAGACCAGCGAGAGGTCGAGGCCGTGGTAGAGGTAGAGGACTATCCCGTGCAGCAGCCGGGGGAGCGCCCGTGGATCCACCTACTATTCAGGATCAGGTCCCTGCCACGAATGTTCCAGCGGGGCAGGCTCAGGCACAGGTAGTGCCCATTGTTATTCCAGGTCTTCGGGAGACCTTGGCTCAGATCTTGACTGTATGTACCAGCCTTGCCCAGGAAGTTGTTGTATCTACTATTGCCGCTACTTCTGAGGCCAGGGGAGGCACTCAGACTCCAGTTGACCGGACACCTGAGAAGGTTATTCAAGGCCTTCAGACACCGGGGGCAGCTCCAGCCTAGCCGGTTGCTCCAGTTCAGGATTTCGTCGTTCCAGCTATGCTAGATGATGAGCAGCGCAGGTTAGAGAGATTTAGTAGACTTCAGCCTCCTACATTCAGTGGTGCTAAGGGCGAGGATGCCCAGGGTTTTCTGGACAACTGTTAGAGGATGCTTCGTATGGCGGGGATACTGGAGACCAGTGTGGTCTCGTTTGCTACTTTTCAATTTTTTGGGGCTGCCTTTACTTGGTATGAGTATTATGAGAGGCGTAGGCCTATTGGTGCAGCACCCCTTACTTGTCAACAGTTCTCCACTATCTTCTTGGAGAAGTATGTTCCAGAGTATCACATAGAGGAGACGCGTAGGCAGTTTGAGCAGCTGCATCAGGGTGAGTTGTCAATGACGCAGTATGAGATGTGGTTTTCATAGTTAGCTCTTCATGCTTCTGAGTTGGTCCCTACTGAGAGGAAGAGGATCAGGAGGTTCGTGGATGGCCTTACTTATCAGCTTCGTATTTTGATAACTAGAAAGAGGGTATCAGGTGCTACTTTCGAGAAGGTTGTTGATATTGCTCGGGCGTTGAGTCAGTTCGCCGTCAGGAGCGAGAGAAGAGGAATGCCAAGAGGCCTCATGGATCTGGTATGTTTAGTTATGCTCCTCTAAGAGGACAGTTTCAGGATGTTAGAGGCCGCTCATTCAAGCCTGCTCAGCCAATTCGCCCAGCTTATAGTGGTGCATCATCGGGGCAGGGTCCCCGTAGTTCTCATACGGACCGTTCTTTATTTAGTGCCCTTCTTGCTCAGAGTTCCTCCAGAGAATCATCAGCTCAGGGTTCTTCGATGCACGGTTCTTCCTGTGGTTATCCTGGTGACAGGGGTTCCCTTCAGTCCCTATCTCTAGCTCCAGGGAGTT
The DNA here is from genome assembly GCA_005239495.1 of Nicotiana undulata. Classification (NCBI taxonomy): domain Eukaryota; kingdom Viridiplantae; phylum Streptophyta; class Magnoliopsida; order Solanales; family Solanaceae; genus Nicotiana; species Nicotiana undulata. Next base: position 117,876 of record ML283908.1, on the reverse strand, counting down.
GCTTTGAGTGTGGAGAGTTTGGGCATGTGTGGAGGCAGTGTCCTCGTCGTCCTGGTGGTTCTTCTCAGCAGAGGGGTCAGCCCTCGACTTCAGCTCCAGTTACTTCACCACCCGCCCAGGCAGCTAGAGGTGGGGTGAAGCAGCTAGAGGCCGCCCTAGAGAGGGAGGTCGAGCAGGTGGAGGTCATGCTCATATCTATGCACTCCTAGCCATGCCAGATGTTATGGACTCCGATGCAGTGATCACATGTATTATCTCAGTCTGTCACCAAGATGCTTTAGCCCTATTTGACCCTGGTTCCACATATTCCTATATTTCGTCATAGTTTGCCCATTTTCTGGATATGCCTCGTGAGTCTCTAGTTACATCTGTTCATGTGTCAACTCCAGTGGGTGATACTATTGTTGTGGACCGTGTGTATCGGTCGTGTGTGATATTTATTAGGGGTATGGAGACCCGAGTGGACCTGTTGTAGCTTAGCATGGTTGATTTTGATGTGATATTATGCATGGATTGGCTATATCCGTATCATGCTATTCTTGATTGTCAAGCTAAGACCGTGACCTTATCCATGCCAGGTATTCTGAGGGTTGAGTAGAGAGGTTATGTTGAGTATGTGCCTAGTAGGGTGATTTCGTACCTGAAGGCTCATCGTATGGTAGAGAAAGGGTGTTTATCGTATTTTACCTTTGTGAGGGATGTCAGTGTGGAGACTCCCACTATTGATTCTGTTCCAGTGGTCCGTGATTATCCAGACGTGTTTCTTGCAGACCTACCAGGCATACCAACTGACAAGGATATTGATTTTGGTATTGATCTGGTGTGGGGCACTCAGCCCATTTCTATTCCACCATATCGTATGGCACCAGCGGAGTTGAAGGAACTAAAAGAGCAGCTTCAGAAACTCCTAGATAATGGGTTCATTCGGCCTAGTGTGTCACCCTGGGGTGCACCGGTGTTGTTTGTGAAGAAAAATGATGGGTCTATGCGTATATGTATTGATTATCGGCAGTTGAACAAGGTTACAGTCAAGAACAAGTATCATTTGCCTCGTATTGATGATTTGTTTGACCAGCTTCGGGTAGGCATCGTGTTCTCCAAGATTTACTTGAGATCCGGGTATCATCAGTTGAAGATTCGGGATTCTGATATTCCTAAGATTGCTTTTAGGACTTGTTATGGTCATTATGAGTTCATGGTGATGTCTTTTGGGCTGACCAATGCCCCAGCAGCGTTCATGCATTTGATGAACAGCGTGTTTCAGCCGTATCTGGATTCCTTTGTAGTTGTGTTCATTGATGACATCCTGGTATATTCTCGTAGCCAGGAGGAGCACGCTCAGCATTTGAGAGTAGTGTTGCAGAGATTGAGGGAGGAGAAGATTTATGCAAAGTTCTCCAAGTGTGAGTTTTGGCTTGGCTCAGTAGCTTTCTTGGGGCACGTGGTCTCCAGTGAGGGTATCCAGGTTGATCCGAAGAAGAAAGAGGCAGTGCAGAGTTGGGCTAGACCATCCTCAGCTACAAAGATTAAGAGTTTCCTTGGTTTGGCGGGATACTATCGTCGCTTTGTGGAGGGATTTTCTTCTATTGCTTCTCCCTTGACCAGATTAACCCATAAGGGTGCACCATTCAGGTGGTTGGACGAGTGTGAGGAGAGATGTCAGAAGCTCAAGAATGCTCTGACCTTAGCTCTAGTGTTAGTATTGCCATCAGCTTCAGGTTCTTATACTGTGTATTGTGATGCCTCGAGGATAAGAATTGATTGTGTTTTGATGCAGGAGGGTAGGGTGATTGCCTACGCCTCGCGCTAGTTGAAGACTCATGAGAAGAATTATCCCGTGCATGATCTCGAGCTAGCAGCCATTGTTCACGCGTTGAAGATTTGGCGTCATTATTTGTATGGGGTACATTGTGAGGTTTTCACTGATCACCGTAGTCTGCAACATCTGTTTAAATAGATGGATTTGAATTTGTGTCAGAGGATATGGTTGGATCTTCTCAAGGACTATGATATCACTATTTTATACCATCCGGGGAAGGCCAATGTAGTGACCGATGCCTTGAATCGCATAGCAGAGAGTTTGGGGAGTCTAGCATACCTCCTAGCTACAGAGAGACCATTAGCTCTTGATGTTCAGGCTTTAGCAAGTCAGCTTGTGAGATTGGACTTATCAGAGCCTCACCGGGTGTTGTCTAGTATAGCTTCCAGGTCTTCTCTTTATGACCAGATCAGAGAGCGGTAGTATGATGACTCACACTTGCTCGTACTTCAAGAAAGGGTCCGGTGAGGTGATGCTAGGGATGTGGCTATTTGTGATGATGGGGTTATGAGGATGCAGGGTCGTATTTGTGTGCCCAATGTGGATGGGCTTCAAGAGTTGATTCAAGAAAAGGCCCATAGCTCGCGGTATTCCATCCATCCATCCGGGTGCCGCGAAGATGTATCAGGATTTGAGACAGCATTATTGAGGGAGGCGTATGAAGAAGGATATTGTTTAGTTTGTAGCTCAGTTTCTCAACTGTCAATAGGTCAAGTATGAGCACTAGAGGCCAGGTGGGTTACGTCAGAGGTTTGATATTCCGGTGTGGAAGTGGGAGCGGATCACTATGGACTTTGTAGTTGGGCTTTCACGGAATTCGAGGAGGTATGATGCTATATGGGTTATTGTGGATCGGCTGACCAAGTATGCGCACTTCATTCCTGTTAGTTGAGATTTACATTAGAGAGATTGTCCGATTGCATGGCATTCCAATTTCTATCATTTCAGACAGAGGTACTCAGTTCACATCACAGTTCTGGAGGGTCGTGCAGAGAGAGTTGGGTACTCAGGTTAAGTTGAGCACAGCGTTTCATCCTCACACTGATGGGCAGTTAGAGCGTATTATTTAGATTTTGGAGGACATGTTGTGTGCCTGTCATTGATTTTGGGGGTTCATGGGACCAGTTTCTGCCACTTGCAGAGTTTGGATATAATAATAGTTATCAGTCGAGTACCCAGATGGCTCCGTATGAGGCTTTATATGGTAGGAGGTGTAGGTCTCTGATTGGGTGGTTTGAGTCGGGTGAGGCTAGGTTGCTCGGCACATATTTTGTGCAGGATGCGTTGGATAAGGTGAAGTTGATTCAAGAGCGACTTCGCACGGCGCAGTCTAGGCAGAAGTGTTATGCGGACCGGAAGGTCCGGGATGTATCTTTCATGGTCGGGGAGAAGGTTCTGCTGAAGGTGTCACCCATGAAGGGTGTTATGCTTTTCGGGAAGAGGGGCAAGTTGAGTCCCCGGTTCATTGGTCCTTTTGAGGTGCTTCAGAGGGTTGGAGAGGTGGCTTATAGACTTGCTTTGCCACCCACTTATCGAGTGTTCATCCGGTATTTCATGTTTTGATGCTCCGGAAGTATGTTGGTGACCCATCTCATGTTTTGGACTTCAGCACGGTTCAACTCGAGGGTGATATGTCATATGAGGTAGAGCCAGTGGCTATATTGGGTCGCCAGGTCAAAAAGCTGAGGTTTAAGGATATAGCTTCAGTGAAGGTTCAGTGGAGGGGGAAGCCTGTGGATGAGGCCACTTGGTAGACCGAGCGGGAGATGCGGAGAAAATATCCTCACTTATTTGAGACTCCATGTATGTTCTAGACCCGTTCGAGGACGAACGTTTGATTAAGAGGGGGAGAGTGTAACGACCCGGCCAGTCGTTTCGTGAGATTTTCCCCGTTTTCTCTATTTCAGCTTTGTTATATGTTATTTAACTTATTCATAATGTGTTGGATCGGTTGGTTTGGTTTCGGAGCGCTCGTGGTGAGAATTGAGACACTAAGTCTCTTAAAGTGGCTTTATAGTTGGAAAAGTCATTGACTTATAGGTAAACGACCTCGAAATGTTGATTTTATATCTCGGATAGCTTCGTTAGGTGATTTGGGACTTAGGAGTGTGTTCGGAATGTGAATTTGAGGTCCGGAGTAGAATTAGGCTTGAATTGGCGAAATTGAGTTTTTGGCGATTTCCGGCCGGCAGTGGAAAATAGGCTATCGGGGTCGGAATGGAATTCCGTAAGTTGAAACAGGTTCGTAGGATTATTTTGGATACGTGTTCAAATTTCCAGGCCAATCAGACGTGTTTTGGGTGGTTTCGACATCTTTGGCGAAATTTAGAAATCTCAAAGTTCATAGGCTTGAATCCGATGTGATTTTTGTATTTTTGCATTGTTTTTGGTGTTTCGAAGGCTCTACTAAGTTTGAATGGTGTTGTGGGGTGTGTTGGCATGTTTGGTTGAGGTCTCGAGGGCCTCGAGTGTGTTTCGGGAGGTTAACAGACCTAATTTGGATGTTTGGAAGTTGTAGAATTTTTGTTGGTGTTTCTTCTGGTTTTTCTTCTACGCGATCGCAGGGGTGAGTTCGCGATCACGTAGGCTTAGCAGGGGTGGAGTCGAAGTTTTTCTACGTGATCGTAGTAAATGGGTCGCGATTGCGGTCGTGTGGGAAGTTATGCTTTGCGAACGCGTGGTCAGTGTCGCGTTCGCGTAGGGTATTGGAGCTGGGGGGAGGGGAATCTGGAGTGATTGTTCTTCGCGATCGCGCGTTTGGGGATGCAATCGCATTGGTCAAGGAACTAGAGGCTCGCGATCGCGTGGGGACTTCTGCAATCGCGTAGAGTAAAATGAGGCTCAGTGTTAATTATGCTTCGCGATCGCGTGGGAATTTCCGTGATCGCGGTGAAGAAAAGACCTAGGCAGAAAGTTTAAGTTCAAACACGAGGGTTTAGTCTATAATTTCAAAAACCCATTAGAGAGCTCGGGAGAAGGTGGAAATTGAAGAGATTTTCAGTAGAGTTCTTGAGGTAAGTTTTCTTCAATCATATTTGGCTTAATTCCAGGATTTAGCCTTGATTTTTATCATTTTATTTGAGGTATTAGAGTGGACATTTGGGAAAAATGGGCGGAAAGTTTAAGAATTTCTTTTGATGGTTTGAGTGGGCAATTGAGGTCAGATTTTGGTGAATTTTATATGGGTAGACTCATGAGGGGATAAGGATTCTAGTTTTGTGATTTGTGTCAAATTTCGAGACGTGGGCTCGGGGGTCGAGTTTGGCCAATTTCGAGATTTGTGCCTAATTGTGATAATATTCAAATGGGTTTCGTCTCCCTAAAATATTTTGATATTATTAATCTGATTTTGATATATTCGGAGCATTCGGGAGCCGATTCGAGGGTCAAGAGTATCGCAAAGTAGTTTTCGGGCTGGTTTGAGGTAAGTAATGATTGTAAATCTTGTCCTGAAGGTATAAAATCCCGGACTTAGTATTTTCTCACTATTTGGGAATGACGCAGATGCTGGATGACGAGTGTGTGGCGTGCACTGATTGGGGATTTGGACTTGGTCCTTCCCGTGGCAACTATTGAGCCGCGAAATTGCTTTTAAATCACAAGATACATCGTATTTTCATATTATTGCTATATTTGGGTCGTAAGCCACGTTTAGGGCCTTGTGCCGACCTGTTTAGACCCCCTTGGGGGCTATTTTCTGATGTTTCTCACTATATTGATTACAATTTACACTCAATCATACCATGTTAAACTATTTTTGAAACTCAGACTTGTTTACACTACTAGTAGGGGTAGCCCAACGTGAAAAATGTTTTACGTTTTTGTTATACATTGTGTTTGATATTAGAGCCCGTTTGGACATAAGAATTGTTTTATTTTTTCCGAAATCAGTGTTCCGCCATAAAATTTCCAATTTTTACTTAAGATAAATTTTGAAACTTTTCGATAATTTGAAAAATTCCAAAAAATTATTTTTCAAAATTTTCACTTAGATCATCCACAAAACATCAGAAGCAACCCAAAATTATATTCATCAACACAACTCTAATTTTCAAATACCATTTTCACTTGAAATTTATTCACTTTTTTTTGGAATTTTTCAATTCATATGTCCAAACACCCACTTAGTAAACAGTTTGAGCAGAGCTATGGTCAGACATTTTTGAGGTTCAACGGAAACATGGATGCATGCAGAAAAGGATCTACATGTATTTACAAGAATATACAAACAGAGTTTGCAAAGTAATTGACAAAAATTATAAAAGATTACAACTGTTGTAGGCCATCAAAAAGCATTCAGGCTATTGTTGCACGTTAAATCTGATGAAGTGTCTGTATGAAAAACAAAATGAGAGTTAGCATAACAAAGTAGTAGAAAATATAAAATTTGCGCCCAGAGACGTAAAGAGGTTGAACGTACATTTTATTTTCAATTGTTCCAAATGAAAGGTACTAAGAGTGGTTCTTTCTTTACTGGGAAAATATTTAAATTGTTCAGAAAAGCTTAACTACTGTTTTCAAATTTTTAGACATTGTTTTCATTTTCCACCCAACAAAACCTTTGTTATATATGAGCTTATTGTTTGCACTTGAGGTTGTTTATTAAGCCCAAACAGTAATTTAAATAAGATATGGTAAATGATAATATTTTTGTTATCAGATGTGTGTAGTAATTTCAACTGCAAGCTAGAATGAATGTTTGATTCCAAGGTAACACCAAGTTTTAACAGAGAGAAGTGCATAAACTATTGAACCAACTGACTGATTTTTTGTAGTCAATGCTTTACGACGTTGACTGATTTTTAATTGAAAGTATGCAGTAATATTTAGGGGTAAGGGAACATCAGTAGTAGTATGATGTTGCCTTTTTCTCATTTTTTTGTGAACGAAGGATGTTATCTCTCTTTCTCAAGTTCATTACACACAAATGTTCACATCTAGAATGTTTATTGGTAGCTGTATTATTGTATAGTTGTGTATATTCCTCATGTTACATGAATTACTCAATATGCATAATCATGAACAACAACTATTAATAGGTGAAGGATGGACTGTGTAGAAAATACTTGATTTAAGAATTGATTTTACCCTTCCGGCACTTCATACTAAAATCTACCAGAAGTAATTACTACTACTTACAGAACCATCATAAGCATACATACTACCCTGAACACATGAAATTGAATAAGAGGGGATATAAAGAAATGTAGAGAAACATCAATGAATAAAGTCACAAACTCAAACATGCAACATGATTGAGACATAGATAAAATATTGGAAGAAACTCGTAACCAAATAAAACACGAAGAGGACCTATCAAAAGTAACAAATAACAAACAGATAAGAAGAAGACATAGACAATGCATGAGGAAAATTAAGCTACTGGAATGAGCAGTAAGTATACTAAATGAAGAACCTAAATACAGTAAAGTCAGTTAATTCCTTACAACAAGAAGAACACAGTAAATGCAGAACCTAGATTAACGTGAAAGTGTTTTCGCCTACAGTAAATCTGGAGAAATATGGAAGAAGAATTTCTTAGTAAAGTACCTAGTAAAAAGAAATGGCTGAAATGACTATAAAGCTAGATGGAAACAAACCTTTGGCTGTGCCGTTACGCAAGGTAGTATTATATTGGTCACTACAGGTTCCTGATGTAGACCCTAAGATAAAACGAATTATCATATAAGCCTGGGTGTTTAAAGATTCTACAACTTTCAACACCATACTTTCACATTTACCAATTTCAAAAACGGAAAAGCGATCACGGAGAACTTTGCCGTTATCAAAAATGATTCCACTGTAGACACATTTACTAAAACTTAAGAGCGAGTTATGAGCATGCGAAATATCTAAATGTTAAAATGCCACATGTTTCATTCGAAGGTAACAGAATGTTAGTGCACAAACCTATTCCCTCCCAAGGTAAAAGATAAAGATTCTGTTATTTCTGCTTAGCTAACTCTCCATTAAATTGGTAGCAAGCTCATACCTCAGTGGAATAAGTGGTTGGATTCTGTAGTGTAGAATGAAGGTATGTCGTTCGGCGCCCTTGTAAATTTAGTTCTCTTTTCTCAAGCCGATGTCGCCCTATATATTTCACGACGTCTCTGTTTAATTTTGACGCCTCTTTCTTCCGAGCATTAATGTTTCCCTCTTTGTTTTCAGCATGTTGAATCCACAGTTTTTTAACAATTTGACATCTCGATAATGTTGTCTGCACAAGTTTCACATATACCAAATCAAAACTTAGCAACTACAACTAATTACGGCTGCTAATTTGGAATCATAATCTGTCAAAAACATATGCAATGGTGAAAGAAAATTCAACAATAGAAAATCTCATTTACTTTGCCCTTCTCAGAGGCATATTGTAGCATTATAGCCCATGAACGCGGAAAAGTTGGTGTATTCTAATAAGTGACACCTCCTTTTTCACCCCCGGTTAATAAAGGGTAATAAGAGAGTTTTTCAACTTTAAGTGTCATTATTCGGATTTGGGATTTATTTTAGTTTTCAGAGTCATCACCCGGATTTTGACGGTGTTCCGGGATACCGTTTGTTGAAATCCCAAATTGAGGAATTTTAGACTCTGTTTTAATTTGTCTGCGAACCAGAAATACGAGTAAGGAATTTTGTTAACCCGGGAGAAGGTGTTAGGCATTCCCGAGTTCCGTGGTTCTAGCACGGTCGCTTAACTATTAATATTTGGCATAAGTTATCTGATTATTTACGTATTTTAGCCTATTGTGCATTTAGACTTTTTAACTTTTAGCCGCTTTTAATATTTATGGATTTATCTTGAAACAAGTCACGATGGCGTGCACTTGTTTGTTTTTGGACACATTAAAACCGCGCCACATGAAATACACCCGCAATTACGACATGTGATTTTATTATTGATTCGAGTTAGAGTCGGGGACATGAGTTGCCACACCTGAGTGGGATTTATGTATCGTGACCATGCCACGGGAACCGTACCCATGACCACTGTAATTTATTAATCGCTAAGTGTTAATGTTATCTAGTTTCTGTACATGTTTGTACTTTTCCACACTAAAGCATACATTGGCTAGGATGTTTTTGTTATACAACTAGACTAGCTTTTTTGGTAAGTTCATACATTGGAATCTGAACGGAATATAAGATTTTCTTTCTTTTTCTAAGAACTGAACTATGATTGAGGTATCCACCTTCACATTGAACGAAATTAGAATATAAAATTACTCACTAGTTATGCAGTGTATTTGATGTATTGTCTTATACAACATATGTTCGGTTCGTCACAAGAAATGCACATCAAAGTTTGACACCCATCTTAAGGCTTGGGTGTCAAACTTACCTCCTTGGTAAATTTAAGTTACCGTAAAAATAGAATAACTCTGGCAGCCATTAAATCTCAAAACAGAACAATCAATATATCAAGATTTCATATTCATCTGGAATTGACAAGAACACGACAACGACTCAACTTAAATATGAAAGGAGATAGTTTTTCAAAAGAATCTTAGCAACTGTAGTTAAAAAAGACCCAATAATGACAAAAAAACTTCTACAACACATAACTTAATTTTCATATTTCATGTCCCAACAACAATAAATGAAGACCTTCAAATGATTATCCACCTACTTAGCTTAACAGAAGAGAAATTACAAAAAACAAATATGCCGTTTACAACTAACTTCAAGAAGAATTGCATCATCACATTAACACCAATCAATTTTATGTTATTCGTACACAAGTAAAATATAAAGGAACAGGGATATGTGTACCTATTTATAGGAAAATAGCACAGCCTTGACCAAATAAAGGTCTTGAAATGTTAAGGAGAAGCTCAGCTAGCAGAACAGCAGCAGTACGACAGCAAGCAGCAAACTCCGGCGAGGTCCGGCAACAACTTCAACCACCAATCAACCCGGACGGAAATGGCCATTCCTCCGAACTCAAACAGCTTCTAGAATCCAGAAGTTATGCTAACGAGGAATCATAATTGAAATCAGCATTCTAAACTCTCTTAGTTTTTCTTTTCGTTTTCTGAAATCAAAGTCAAATTTGCCAGAAATTCTTCTCATTTTTGAACCTTTTTTGTGTTATCGACATTCAAAATCTTTTAAAACTTTCAATTTTCTTCTTGTTTTCTGTTTGTTGCTGAAGAGAAGAAGAATTAGGGTTGTTGCTCGTGTGTGTGTATGTGTATTCTTTTCTAGTTAGAGAAGTTTGCTGCGGTTTTTGTTTGAAGAAGAAGAAGGACCTCTCCTTGGAGCTCTGGCTAGCTGTCGTTCTTGTTTTTGTAAGGGAGGGAATCCTATTTTTTTCTCCAAGGGAAGGCAGGCGAAGCTTGGATCTCTATTTCTAGCTTCGAATTTAGCTGGTGTAAATCGTGTGTACAGTGGAGGGAAATGGAGAAGAAAAGGGTGAGAAGATAGGGGAAACAACGTTGGGTTGATAGGGTCAGGGATCTGATCTTACTAGGAATTAGGGATATTTTAATGAGGTTCGGGTTTTTTGGTAGGGAATGGGTATTTGGGTCGTGGGCTTGGGTAATTTGGGCCCTGAAATTGGGCAAATTAGATACGATAGGCAAATTTTATCTTTCAAAAATAGCCACTTTACTACTAATTAAATTTGTTTTTACCAAAATGACCTAATTAGCATTTTAACTAATTAAGTAAACTAAATGATTAAAGCTAATGTATATTTTTTATGATTTTCATGTATTAATCTAACAATTAAAAAGCAATTAATTCTTAAAAGTACAAATTAAACCTACGATGGCATAAAATGAAAATGTGACAATTTTTTTATGATTTTTCTATAATTTTAAAGTATTAAACATGCATGACATGCAACTAAATAAAGAAAAATTCCTAAAATTCATTAAAAATTATTTTTTGATTATTTTTTAGGAGTAATTTCCATGCGGGGCAAAAATTGGGTGTTCACAACTGCCCCTCTTTGCTCGAGAACATGAAGATTTTTCGGGAAAAGATAAAGTGAGCAACTACGAGCAATATTTGCCCGTTTGGTACTCCATTAGGAAGCATTTTGAGAGAAGTTTGACCGAACCTTGCTTCGGAGGTTGCCTACATATTCTTGGCTATAAAGGAATCAGGTTAGTGTAGTTCTGGAAGTTTTGGTAGCTGGGACTACCGGGAAGCTGTGATTTCACTGTTGTTTCTGCTGCTTACTGCTTGTTGAGCTCCTTATTACACCAAAATCAAAATGAAAAAGACTAAACTAGCCTATCAGCTACGAGTTACAAAATTCCTATCTACAAGTCTTCTGAAGCTTGATCTTGAGTCTTGGTTGTTTCTTCATGCAGACTCCGATTTGAATCTTGATGCTTGTTAGTTGTATGTGCTGGTTCAATCTCCTTCAGCTTTTCGGATCAAGAAGAGGCATGCATAGCTTGTGACTTCAATCTGCCTTGAGTAGTCTACATCATTTCTGCTTCTGCACCTTGGGTTTGGTCTTCTCTTTTTCTTCTTTTCTATATTCTGGATCAAAACTTCTTCTTTTGGTCGTCTTGAATCCATTGTCCTAAAACGTAATCTGCGCAAAATCAAGAAAAAACGAACGAAATTTTCTGCCCTAGTTTTCACTAGGAAAATTTCGTGAGTTATTGTAATAAAATCTATGCTACTTTATTATTGAAGCAATGAAAGGACGGGAATGGTTTACCCGGAGTTAATGTAGACTAGGGGGTGGATACCATATGCCTCTAAAATCAACTAGGGATTGGAGACCTTATGCTGGAAAAGATCGACAGGTTATGTTGTCGTGAATAAAGACCACCAGGTTATGTCGGTGGTTGGGGGAGGATCAACGGGTTATGACGTTGTCAAGAAAGAGATCACCAGGTTATGCTGGTGTCTAGAAAGGTCAACAGGTTATGCTGTTGCCGGAAAAAAGGAGATTTTTGGGTTATGCCAGTGTCAGGAAAAGATCACCAGGTTATGCCGGTGTCTGGGAAGGTCAACAGGTTATGCTGTTTCCTGGGGAAAAAAGATCACTGGGTTATGCCAATGTCAGGAAGTGATCAACGGGTTATTCCGTTGTCAAGAAAAGATCACCAGGTTGTGCCGGTGTCTGGGAAGGTCAACAGGTTATGTTGTTGCCTGGGGAAAAGAGATCACTGGGTTATGCCAATGTAAGGAAGTGATCAACGGGTTATGCCATTGTCAAGAAAAGATCACCAGATTATGCTGGTGTCTGAAAAGGTCAACATGTTATGTTGTTGCTTGAAAAAGAGATCACTAGGTTATGCCAGTGTCTGGAAATGATCAACAGGTTATGCTGTTGTCAGGGAAAAAAGATCACCAGGTTATGTTGGTGTCTGGAAAGGTCAACAGGTTATGTTGTTGCCTGAAAAAAAGATCACTGGGTTATGCCAGTGTCTGGAAATGATCAACTAGTTATGTTGTTGTCAGGAAACAAAGATCACCGGGTTATGATGGTGTCTGCTAGGGAGTGGGATCCTATGTTGGTATCAACTAAGGAATGGACTGTCCTTTGTTGGAAAAGGTTTGGCTATGGATTGGGGACCCTATGCTACTTTAGGTTTGAATCATTTTCAACTTCATTACTTTTTTTCTTTTTCTTTTCTTTTTCTCTCTTTTTTTTATTTTATTTATTATTAATTTTTTTTTATTTTCATGCATGCGGGAAAGGATTTTTTAGAGGAAACTTCCCTTTTTTGGAGTCAATGCTGCAAAAGCTCCTTCCAACCCTTGCGCAATATTTTTTGGTTGCACTTGTTTCTTAGTTCAACAAAGAACAATTGGTTAGTTTTAAACGGTGGTTGGTTTTGCGGCCTTGATTATTTCAACTGCTTGGTCTCGACTCTTTTGACGAAGATCTCAACCGCTTGCTTGCTTGCTGGGGATTGGGTCTCCTTTCTAAACCCGGGGACCCTGGATTTCCAGATTTTTCATGGCGATCGGTCACGTGGGACCCAATATTTTGACTTTGTTTGGCCTTTGCGGGCCTTTCACTTGCTTTCTTTTTGGGTTTCCGGAGCGTCGGTAAATTTCAGGCTCTCCCCAGATTTGCTGCAACGGCTAGTCTCGTGGGACTTAATCGTTTCAACTTTATTTCGCCTTTCTTGGCCTTTCATTTCTATTTCGAAATATTTGGGAATACTCCGGCTTTTCAAACTTTTGTCGAGGTGGTTAGCCACGTGGGACTCAACCTTTCAATTTCATCTTCCTTTATAGGCGCTTCAATTTGATTTTCTCCTTTCAAAGGTTTTGAGTTTGAAGCATCGGCCGCTAAAGCCAGTCGAGGTCGGCTTGATACCCCCTGACGAGGCTGGGTGCCTTTTACATATTAGTCCGTCTCAAATGAGATCCTGTAAATCAGTTTTGCCATCCTTTCTTTGCCTTAATTTCGGAACAGAGTTAGACCGAAAGGGATCCAAAATAAAATAAATGACAGAATGGACAATGAATTTAGACAAGAGGTATCCCTTTCGGGGAAAGGAAGGAAGGACTTATCTAGAGTGCATGCGGACTTCAATGAACATGACATGCCTTTTGGACTAGATGTCTGATCCGTGTAAGCTGTCCAGCTCTCAGAAATTCATCACAACTATTACCCCAAGATCGAGAAACCTTGCCCCGGGCTGTGTCCGTGTCATTAGTCCATTATCCTTTTCGATCAGTGGTGCCCTTTGCGGGTTTTCGCCAACTAACCTCTCTCATTTCTCTTCTCACCGTCGTCTTGTAGTGCTCTTTGCGAGTTTTCACTAACAAGACTCTCTCATTTCCAATTTCTCTGCTTACCATCGCCTCATGGTGCCTGTGCGGGTTTTCACCGATAAGACTCTCATTTTAATTTCTCTTCTTACCGTCGCCTCACGGTGCCCGTGTGGGTTTTCACCGATAAGACTCTCATTTTAATTTCTCTTCTTACCGTCGCCTCACGGTGCCCGTGTGGGTTTTCACCGATAAGACTCTCTCATTTTCAATTTCTCTCATTTGCTTGTATCAGATCCAAATAACTGTATCCTCCAGACATCTTTGCCGATTGATCGGAAGGACTTGAACAGGGTTATGGGTAAAAGAATTTGGATTGCATTACAACTTTGGAACCTTCAGGCGGAAACATCGATGAATATCACAACATTTGCCCCAGCTTAAACTCTTGGGGAAATGTGGAATTTTATTTTGGTGTGACTGAACCCCAGTGAGAGGCTGCCTACGTATCCTTTCGGAATCAAGTCGAACGTAGTTCAGGGAACTTCTGTTTTTGTTTTTGATTTTTGTTTTTTGTTTTTCCTCTGTTTTGTTTTGTTTTCTCTTTTTTTTTTCCATTTTTTATTCAATCAATTTTTTTTCCTGATAACACGTTCAGGTCCCAAAGAGGGTAATAAAAGGAAGGTAACTGGCTCAAAGGGTTGGCAAAAGGGGTAATAGTGTTTGGGTAGCGAGAATGAAAGCCTTCGTCATCTCAATCGGAGAAAATTTAATACTATATAGAGGATCAAACACAATACCTTTTGACTGCACCTGCGTGGACAGTTGTTTCAGGGACATTTTCTTGATGTACCCCAAATACAAACGCACTCTTTTGGCAGTACTTTTGTAGTAATGTATGGACCTCTCTAATCTTAACCAATTTTCTTTTGGCTATTCCGATTCGTCTTTTTATCTCCTTGACCTGACTTCATTTGTATTTCTGGTATTTGATTTATTATTTCGAAGTCTGACGGCGTTTTAAGATCTTTCGACTGCACCTGCGTTGACAGTTGTTTCAGGGACATTTTCCTCGATGTACCCCAATTACAAACACACTCTTTTGACAGCACTCTTGTAGTAATGTATGGACCTTTCCGATCTGAACCAATTTTCTTTTGGCTGTTCCGATTCATTGTTTTATTTCCTTAACCCGGCTTCATTTGCATTCTGATTCTTGATTCATTATTTCAAAGTCTGACAGAATTTTAGGATCTGGGCATGAAGTCCGCAAGCATGTCATGTTATTGAAATCTCATTTAACAGAACTAAAAATAGAATATGAAGAGAGACAAGATTAAGAAAACAGACATTATTGGAAAATGAAATATTAATTCCATTTGATTTCCGATTTTATGATTTTTTTTAAAGATAAAAAGGTTTACATCGGAAAGTAAGACAATAAAGTAAAACATCCGGATCACACCCTGAGATAATCCGGACGCAGAAAGGATAGCAAGACTGGCCACCGAGGCTCCCATCTGATGGGGGAACTTTCAAGCTTGGCGACCGCTTTTTGGCTTTTCTTTTTTCTCGGCAATGGCTGCAATGACCTTCAGTGTCGGATCAAATTCTTCATCTTCACAATTCATTCTGGCTATTGGCTCAGTGTGGGAAGGCGGGGATTGTTCGTCACATTAGGGATTCTTCATCCCCAAGCACTATTGCCTGGACCTCGATGAGATCTTCCATTGCTCTTTTAAGAGTCCAACAGTCTTCAGTGTCATGCCCCACTGCTCCAGAGTGGTATTCACGTCTAGCATCAGCCCGATGCGAGGGGGACTCGGGGTTCGGCCGGTTTGGGGCCACTAGCTGTAGCAGACCTATTCTGACCAACTTTTGGAACAAGCTAGAGTACGATTCACCAATAGGGGTGCACTGATTCTTTTGGAAAGGCTCTCTTAGGCGAGGATTGTATTGAGGAACATTTGGTTGGGGATTATATGGCGCTTGGTAGGGACGGGCATTTCTGGGAAGTGGAGCTCGGTTTTGGATATAATTTTGTGGTCGTGTGTAGGGTTGTGTGTTAATCACCGCATAGGGAGGCGGTGCCACGACATATGCAGCATCATCTTGATAGGGGTAATAGTGTTGTGGGACTTTAGGAAGCATATATGATTGGTTGAATGTCCTGCGAGCCCCTTTCGAACTCGAAGCTGTCATGGCTCCCTCTTCTTTCCCGTTTCTATTCATCAAACCCCCTGACTGATTCTGAGCGGCCTGTGATACAGCCTTAAAAGCAACTTGACTCAATATTCGGCCTGTTTTCAAACCATTTTCGACCATCTCCCAAATTTTGATAGCTTCAGCGAACGGTCTACACATAGAAGACATCATATTCTAGAAGTAGTCTGCCTCTTGGGCCTGTAGGAAGACCGTAACCATTGCATTTTCGTCCGTCGGAGGCCTTACCTGGGCGGCTTGCTCACGCCATTTGATAGCATATTCACGGATACTTTCCGCAGTTTTCTTTTTCAAATTGGACAAAGATCTCTTGTCGGGAGCGATGTCCACATTATATTGGAACTGGCGAACAAAGTCTCGGGCCAAATCGTCCCACACATGCCAATGGGTAATTTCTTGACCCATATACCATTCAGAAGAGATCCTGGTGAGACTTTCTCCAAAGTAGGCAATTAGCAACTCTTCTTTTCTAACAACACCCCTCAACTGGTTACAATATCGTTTCAAGTGAGCCATCGGGTCTCCGTGCCCGTCATATTTTCCAAACTTTGGCATTTTGAAACCAACTGGCAGGTGAACATGTGGAACACATGCATAAATCGGAGTAGGAGAGACTCTTCTGACCACTCAAACCCTGTATGTCCTTTAAGCTTTGCTATAGGCTTCTCATCTACCGAGCCATTTCTTCCTGCTCGAGGTTTCTCATTTTCCTTTGCTGACCCACGGGAGACTCATATTGCGGGTGCTTAGGGTATGATTCTGTCCTGGGCATTGTTAGATGTGATGTAGTGGAGACTGGTGGTGCAACGAACATTGTTGGTTGTGCCCTTGAATCTGGCGCCTGGGGGTGAACCGCAGAAGGCATTCCGAGGCCATTAGACGGCATTAAGGGGTGCCCATATGGGATGAGTGAGTTGAGCACAAGGATGTTGGAAAGCCCATCTGAATTGGGAATCAACTCATGAAAACTAGGAATTACACTTGGCGATTCCCTGCCGTTAGACCAGGCGTCCCACATTTCCAACATGCGGCAACGCAACATTCTATTTTCTTTAGCAGTTGCTGATTCTGGCTACGGAATAGCCGATGCCGGGCTATCCTCAGGACCGATGATCGGTAGAGTGATCGCTAAGGTCATTTCTGCCTTTGGATTTTGTGAAGGATGGGAGGCTAGACTACCGACAAAAACAACCACAAAACCTGGCTAATTTGCACACCAAACAACCTTGTTAGTTTTGAGACATTTAACATACACGAAATCGCATGTTGGGATGCAATGCACCTAACAGTTAAACGCTTCTACCAAGTGTTTGAACGGTTGCATGTTTCATCCCCGCCTTTAAATGTCTATTTTCTATTTTATCTCTCCCTTTTCTCTTTTTTTTCATATCTTGGTTTCTTTTTCTTTTTGTTATTTCGCTCTTTGTTTTTCTCATTATTTTTTGTCACTCTTTTTTTTTTCCTTTTTTTTCACTTTCTTTGCACTATTTTCTTTACTTTTCACTCAAATTTTTTTTCTTCTTTATTTTTTCACTCAATTTATTTATGGCTATGATTGAATCTGATGGAGATTGCCTACGTATCATGACGCCGCATGAATCAGATCTTGCGTAGTTCGAGAAGATTGAGAATTGAGTAAATAAAGCTAACTCTTTTTTTTCGACTTCGTTGATTTTAATCTTTTTTTTAAAATTTTTGAAATGTCTAATTTCTCTATGTAAATAAAGGACATGTTGCTGCTGGCATTGCTCAAGCAGTACCCCTTAAGAATAATCGCTTTGGACATATTTTCAGTACAATCACACAGGTGGTAAGAAATGAAGGGGTTTTAGCATTATGGAAAGGAGCCTCGCGTGTTAATCTGGCATCACTAGCATCATGCACAGGAATGCTAATATCATATGATCGGACTCGGATCTATTTGAAAAAAAGATATGGCCTAAGGGAGAATGCTGCACGTTTAGATAATTACTTTTTAGTAACAGTCTAAAAAAGAGCAGCCTGATGCACATGACATTAGATTATTATATTTTGTTTGTTTCGATCAGAGAAGTGTTGCTATATTCATCAATCACCCTTAACCTTCTATTTTGGATTAACAAAAACTTTTGCTGATTAGATAAAAAGAAAAACAAAATGACATTTTGATTATTATATTTAGTTAAGGTCAGAGATGTACTGCCTTTATTTTTGGCGTAACTCTGAGCTGCAAGACATTTACCATCATCAACCACAAACATGCGAACAGATTGTGCATCTGCATCTAGGTTGCAACTGGCAACACCCTGGTAAGCACTGTCAAAGAAAGGTAACAACCCCTTGGACCTCATCAACTGCCTGTTCTGCGATCAGCTCATGACAAGTATCAATATCTTCAGTTAATATGCTAATTGCCTCAATTACATCATGTTTTAACTTTCGAGTCCTGGCAAGTTTATCAGCTTTTCTTTTCTCTTCAGAATCTCCACCTCCAATGTATCTCAACTGCCTGTGCCAAATTTGTGGTACGGATGATCTTTAGAGATCAGATGTTTCTGAAGCTGGTACACCCTGTGACCATCAGGTACCACCAACTGGAATGCCATCAAAGGCTAATATATGTACCTGCAAAACAGAAAAACCAGTTAGTGTAAACACAGAACAACATACTCTCCTCCCAAAGGACTTGAGCATGATGTTCAGAAATGATACTCCTCTTGCTATCCTCCTTCATTGAAGGACCTCTCCTTGCCTCTTCTAATTCTCTGCTACTCTTACTCTTTAGTAAGGGCATTGCATCTTGCTTAGGGTCTTGTCTTAGAAGAACTCTGACTTCTTCTTTCTCATAATAAGATATTCCACAATAACGTGGGTCATCAAGTAGACCAACCAATGATTATGTAGTCATCTGGGACCCGTGCACGTCCTTCTTGTTCACTGATCAAAGAATATGCAATATGAGTATCCACAACATTGTGTGACTTTATGCTAAACTGAAAATATAATGCCTCACTATCCTATTTGCAATCATGAATAACTTTTGTGATGTAACTAGACTCAAGTGCAGGCTTACAGGCTTCAATAACAGTATTTTCACCTTGAATAGCGTCAACCAAATATATCGCATCAGGAAAGGCAAGCTGCATAATACAAAGAGTCCCATGGCGACAAAGATCAACACCCCCACAATCAAAAGCAATAACTAGTTGCGACTCGGGAGAAGGTTCCAAGAATTCAAAAGGTAGTTGAGATGGATTAGTGACAACATGGATTGGAACAGAAGAAAAATTTGCCTCGTCCCCTTATATTTTGTCACCAGGGTCAGGAGGCAAAGAAATGTGTGTTTGTTGAGAAGACGACATGTGATTAGACCATCTAAAGCAGATCGGGGCAAGTTTCAGAGGGAAATACTCATTTATGCTCTAAGAAGGAATTAAGAAAAGGGAAAGCACTTTTTTTTTGATTTTTTTTTTAAATTGGGGTCTCAAATAAAGACGTTTCTAAAAAAGGAAGAAGGAAAAATATTTTTGAGATTTTTTGAAAATATTGGAAAATAAAAAAATAGAAAATATTTTTTGGTATTTTGATTTGTCTTTTTGTTTGAATGAAAAATATTTTTGGGTTCTAAAACTTATTTATTTATTTGGAATTTCCTAAGAAAAATACTTCTAAAAAAGAAATTAAAGGAAAATATTTTTTGGAATATTTTTTACTATTGGTGGCCGGAGCCGATGAGGTTTGCCTATGTATCTCACATCCGGTGAGAATCAGACCCGCGTTGTTCGGTCAGTTTTGACGGAACCGGGAAAACATGACTTTTGAGGACATTCAATTATTTTCTTTCTTATTTATAAACAAAGTTTCATATTTCGAATAACTACTTCTCACTCTTGGTTTTTTTATTATTTTATTTCCTATTCTAGAAGTCGGTCAACATGCATGCCGAAACAAACAGATGCCAAGTAGCACGTAAGATGCATCAGGATGGTGTTTTATTTCGGGTGTGCCTGTCCTAGACGGATCCAACCCCTGTGTTGAGTCCCCTAAGTCAAATGCACCTGATGCAAATAATCATTCCTACTAGGGATCCGGCATGAGGCTATGTTATATTAGGTTTAAATCCTGGGGTTTTGTTCTATACAAGGCTTACCCGAGCGGACAGCTCGAGCCGAGGTCGGGGCAGCGTACCGAGAATACAGAAGCTTCACCGGCTTTGCAACTTGTTCGTACCTCGTTCTAAAATTTGGATGACTCTAACAGAAAAGAAGTCACACGAAGTGCACACTTCCCAGATGATTAAGAAGACTCAGAGAGAATAAGAGTTTCGGCACAATTTATATGCAGTTCAAGTAATATCAAAGCGGTAAATGCGGCAATTAGCACGTCAGGTTTAAACACGTAAAATCAGATAATGAAAGCCAAAATATAACAGTTATATAAGCTAGAATTCTTGAACTCTGAACCAGAGATTCTGGGTTCTCTTTTCCCAGCAAAGTCGCCAGAGCTGTCACACCTCCTTTTTCACCCCGGGTAATAAAGGGTAATAAGGGAGTTTTTCCACTTTAAGTGACATTATTTGGATTTGGGATTTATTTTGGTTTTCAGAGTCGCCACCCGGATTTTGACGATGTTCCGGGACATCGTTTATTGAAATCCCAAACCGAGGAATTTTAAACTCTGTTTTAATTTGTCTGCGAACCAGAAATCCGAGCAAGGAATTCTGTTAACCCGGGAGAAGGTGTTAGGCATTCCGAGTTCCGTGGTTCTAGCACGGTCGCTTAACTATTAATATTTGGACTAAGTTATCTGATTATTTACGTATTTTAGCCTATTGTGCATTTAGACTTTTTAACTTTTAGCCGCTTTTAATATTTATGGATTTATCTTGAAACAAGTCACGATGGCGTGCACTTGTTTGTTTTTGGACACATTGTAACCGCGCCACATGAAATGCACCCGCAATTACGACATGTGATTTTTATTATTGATTCGAGTTAGAGTAGGGGACATGAGTTGCCACACCCGAGTGGGATTTATGTATCGTGACCATGTCACAGGAACCGTACCCATGACCACTATAATTTATTAATCGCTAAGTGTTAATGTTATCTAGTTTCTGTACATGTTTGTACTTTTCCACACTAAAGCATACATTATTAGACTAGCTTTTTTGGTAAGTTCATACATTGGAATCTGAACGGAACATAAGATTTCCTTTCTTTTTCTAAGAACTGAACTATGATTGAGGTATCCACCTTCACATTGAACAAAATTAGAATATAAAATTGCTCACTAGTTATGCAGTGTATTTGATGTATTGTCTTATATACAAGATATGTTCGGTTCGTCACAAGAAATGCACATCAAAGTTTGACACCCATCTTAAGGCTTGGGTGTCAAACTTACCTCCTTGGTAAATTTAAGTTACCGTAAAAATAGAATAACTCCGGCAGCCATTAAATCCCAAAACAGAACAATCAATATATCAAGATTTCATATTCATCTGGAATTGACAAGAACACGACAACGACTCAACTTAAATATGAAAGGAGATAGTTTTTCAAAAGAATCTTAGCAACTGTAGTTAAAAAAGATCCAATAATGACAAAAAAACTTCTACAACACATAACTTAATTTCCATATTTCATGTCCCAACAAAAGTAAATGAAGACCTTCAAATGATTATCCACCTACTTAGCTTACCAGAAGAGAAATTACACGAAACAAACATGTCGTTTACAGCTAACTTCAAGAAGAATTGCATCATCACATTAACACCAATCAATTTTATGTCATTCGTACACAAGTAAAATATAAAGGAACAGGGATATGTGTACCTACTTGCAGGAAAATAGCACAGCCTTGACCAAATAGAGGTCTTGAAATGTCAAGGAGAAGCTCAGCTAGCAGAACAACAGCAGTATGACAGCAAGCATCAAACTCTGGCGAGGTCCGGCAACAACTTCAACCACCAATCAACCCGGACGGAAATGGCCATTCCTTCGAACTCAAACAACTTCTAGAATCCAGAAGTTATGCGAACGAGGAATCAAAATTGAAATCAGCATTCTAAACTCTCTTAGTTTTTCCTTTCGTTTTCTGAAAATCAAAGTCGAATTTTCCAGAAATTCTTCTCATTTTTGAACCTCTTTTGTGTTACCGACATTCAAAATCTTTTAAAACTTTCAATTTTCTTCTTGTTTTCCGTTTGTTGCTGAAGAGAAGAGGAATTAGGGTTGCTGCTCGTGTGTGTGTATTCTGTTCTAGTTAGAGAAGTTTGTTGTGGTTTTTGTTTGAAGAAGAAGAACGACCTCTCCTTGGAGCTCTGGCTAGCTGTCGTTCTTGTTTTTGTAAGGGAGGGAATCCTATTTTTGTCTCCAAGGGAAGGCAGGCGAAGTTTGGATCTCTATTTCTAGCTTCGAATACATGTGCTATGGTGTAAATCGTGTGTAAAGTGGAGGGAAATGGAGAAGAAAAGGGTGAGAAGATAGGGGAAACAGCGCTGGGTAGATAGGGCCAGGGATCTCATTTTACTAAGAATTAGGGATATTTTAATGAAGTTAGGGGTTATTTTTTAGGGAAGGGGTATTTGGGTCGTGGGTTAGGACGTTATGGCTTGGCTAATTTGGGCCCTGAAATTGGGCAAATTTGATACGATAGGCAAATTTTATCGTTCAAAAATAGCCACTTTACTACTAATTAAATTTGTTTTTACTAAAACGACCTAATTAGCATTTTAACTAATTAAGTAAATTAGTTGATTAAAGCTAATGTATATTTTTTGTGATTTTCATGTATTTCTAACAATTAAAGAGCAATTAATTTCTAAAAGTACAAATTAAACCTAAGATGGCATGAAATAAAAATGTGACAATTTTTATGATTTTTCTATAATTTTAAAGTATTAAACATGCATGACATGCAACTAAATTAAGAAAAGTTCCTAAAATTCATTAAAAATTATTTTTTGATTATTTTTTAGGAGTAATTTTCATGCGGGGCAAAAATTGGGTGTTCACAATAAGAAAGCGTAAAAAATTTGGAAGACATTAACCAATATAGTTAGTACGAAGAAATATTTTAACATATCATATTTTGTAAATAGTTCCTGGGAAAAAGTGGAAGCATATTTACTTGTTCTCTTTGTTTTAGATGGCGTTCTGACTCAACTTTCGCAGCGCTAGTAATTTTAGCGCTAATAGTAAAGTTCAATATTTTTAGCAGTAAACATAAAGCCGATATCATCATCTTTGGTCTATATATATAGTACAAGGAAAAAAACATCAGCAATAATTTGGACATACTACAAGAGTACAAGTCATCTCGAGATGTAATACCCTTATTCTGTGGAGGAAAACGGAAAAAGTTCTATTCTTGCTATCAGTAAAAATTCTTAATAAGTTGGTTCACAAAAAGAAGTAAAAATAACATACTATTCAAAGCAGTAGTAGAGAAAAGCATACAAAGAGATTTAGATGTAAAGAGAGTCCAAAATTTCTGGAAAAGCATAATCAGGAAAACCAAAAATTGAGTAATAAACATATGATACTGTGCTGACCCTGGGAAACCCCTGGAAAAGAAGTACCAATGAGATCGATAAAAATCAACATTGAAGGGGAAGATAAATATATTTTCCTTAAAATCTAAAGTAGCGACAAAATTGCTATCAAAACAACAAAGAGCTTACAATAATTCTGAACAAACTCATAGATTACACTGATAACAAATTCATCAGTCAGTTGAAAGTTCAAACAAAGCAGAAATCAGAGAACGAAGCAAAACGCACATAGAGAAAAACAAAGAAATTTTCCTCTCTTATTTTGGTGTTGTGTCTAGGATATTTTCTAATACAATAGTTATTTGGCTGAGGTTACTATATGGTGCATGTGATTCTTAATACTGGTTTAAATGTTCACGAGAAAATGCTTGATATTACAAGTTGTTTTATTTGTCAAAAGAAACATGCTACTTTTTTTACACAGATGTTGATCATTAATAATCAGTTCAAAATGCTAGCTTCACTGTATGCCTAATTTAAACTATTTAGCATCGATATTCTGATGAGCCTTTTAAAAGTATTATCTACTTGGTTAGTTACTCTCTGAAATTGTTTTCTGTAACTTTGGCGATGAAATTATCTGTTCGGGGAATAGTAATTGCACCAGCTGTCAAATTGATGGACGCGTTTTACCTTTCGTCGTAATTTAGGAGTAATATGAAATGACCAAAATACCATATAGTAGTAAGAAGACATGTCGTCTAGCTGCGTGTACCACCAAAATGACCTGATAAAATAACCAAAATTCCCAGCACCCATTACCCAAAAATGGATTTAGGAATGTCAAGTTGCAATGAAGAAGCGAAAAGCAATTTCAGAATCCAATTTCAACCACCAGTTTGATCTTCCCTTTAAAAAAATATCTTTTCAATTCTTATCTTTCTAATGATAACCCAATTGACAAAAAATAACTCTCTCTTGTTTGCAAGTCCTTTTATACTGTTGAATCTTATCATACAAGAATGTCGAAACCCCTAAGATAAGAACTGTTGACGAAGATTCTCATGAGAAGCGTTGATATTTTTCTCTTCCCTAGAATCACAGTGGTAAGAAACAACACCAAAGCTCCACCCAAAAAAGGGGGGAAAACACATACGAAGAAATTTCAGAGAAGACCAATTGGAGTACAAAATAAGACCCTTATGCAGAATTGCTAAGGCAAAATTATAAATGGAAGAAAGAAAGAAAATTGTAGAAAATGTAAACTTACCAATTCCCAGGTGTAGCAGTGAAGAACCCAGCACCAGGTGATTTCAACCTGAGTTTTTCATTACTTCAACAGGAAACGGAGGTGGTACTAAACAATGGAATATCAAAAGCACTACAAATACGGGCAAAAATGGGTTTTTAAAATCTAAAGTAGCGAGAAATCAGAGGATGAAGCAAAACACAGACTGAGAAAAACAAAGAAGATGAATAGATAAAGACAGAGAGTGAGATATCTGTCCTATGGTATTTGCAGAAGCTGTCAAATTGATTGACACGCGTTAGTTTTTACGGTAAAGTAGGAGTAATAGGAAATGACCAAATTACCCTTTAAACAGTAGTCAAGTACCCGTTTATTGATAGCCTGAGTGGCATTTTGATAGTTTCTGGATGAGTGAGGCCGAGTGCCAATACTGCGAGGATATTATGGATCAGGTTGCACGCCGCAACATGTTACATTGTTATGATATGTTAGAGGCCGAGAGCCTGAGTGATTTATGCCACGAGATGGCTTGATATAAGCGTTTGGGCTGTAGGAGCCCCTCCGGAGTCTGTACACATCTAGTGAGCTGTCCAACCCAGAATCCATTAAGATCGTGATGGCGCCGGACACCACTGTCAGGCAAGCCAATCATTAAATAGTTAAATTACATTCCTGTTTTAGTATTTGGAAATCGTTACTTTTTATTTCATTACATAATAATCAATAAAATATGCTGAGTAAACAACGATAGTTTCATAATCCCTTTAATAAAATACATCCCAAACACATCCCAGAACCCGGTGTCACAAGTGCATGACAAATTTCTAATAAGTATACATGTAATACAATATTTGTCCGAAGTACAAACTGGACAAAGAATTTAAAACACAATACAATACATCTGAGGGAGACTCGGCTGGCTGCAGGTCGTCTCGGGATGGTGCAGCTCGTCTAAGTCCTCATATCAACCATGCCACGACGCCAAGCAGGGTCACTAGATATGCATGTACCTGTGCAACAAAATGCACAGCAAATGTAGTATGAATACAAAAACAACGTGTACTTAGTAAGTATCCCGCCTAACCTCGAAGAGGTAGTGACGAGAGGTCGACTTTGACACTTGCTAGAGGTCAATTCAATATGATCAAGTATGATGTCAAAAATGGGTATTAAAATCAAATAACAAATAACAACAAGAAAGAACAACTTTTTCCATAAATTTATAAATTCCTATTTTCCGTCATTTCAATTGGCAATTTACATCTTAAGGAAATTTAACAGTTTAAATTACAGATGGTATTTAGCAAATATCATGCACAGGAAATGCCGAGGGTCGAACGACCCGAACCAACAATAAATAAATGTGCACTGCCGAAGGGTCGAACGACGCGAACCATAAATGCATGTATTAACCTGTCGTGGCGTACGGCCCGCTCCCATGAGAGTAGTGGAAAGAATCACTCCGCTCGCGGAATATATATTTCGAAGCGGTCACACATAAGCATACACATTCAAACAGTCCACCCCGACTATTTGGGGAAAGAAATTACCCAAGAAATGACAAAGTTCTCTTTTAATGGTCACAAAGATAGTATTTAAGTGTTTTCTAGAAATTCAATATCAAATTCGATAAGATTTAGTCATTTTAATTTCATCAACAAGGTTACAAGTACGACAAATAAAACAGGGTGTTGGGTCCTAGGCTACCCGGACAAGCATAATAGTAGCTACCCACGGACTCCCGTCACCTTGTGCGTACGTAGCCCCCATAATTAGTAGTACATATTTAATTATTTCACCTATGGGGACAATTCCCTCTTACAAGGTTAGAAAGGAGACTTACCTCGCTCATGAGTTCCATAACCGGCTTCCAAGCCCTTCCGATGTCTCAAATCAATGCACAATGCTCCAAACTAGCCAAATAACGGGCAAATAATTGAAAATATACTCTAATACTTATAACAATTCAATTTATATAATTTTCCAACTCCACTCGGAAAGTTGACAAAATTTCCCTCGGGCCCACGTGTCCGAATTCCTAAATTTTTCGAAGATAAAGTTTACACATAGCCTCACGAACTCAAATATATAATTCTCTCTCAATTTCATGCCCAAATTCGTGGTAACAATCCAAAAATACAAATTCTACGTCTTCCCGTCAAAACCCCAAATTTCTACTAATTCCACACTTAAATCCGTACCTAAACCATGTATTTAACTTGAAATGAGTTGGAACAACTTACCTTGTGATACTTGAAGAAAATCTCCCCTTGAAGCTCTCCACAATCGCCCACACCAAATGCAAATTGGAGAAGAATGGCTAATTTCCCGTTTAAAAATAGCACACTGCCTCCAGTCCTTCCGCAACTACGGTAGCCTCGCCCGCACCTGCGCGCCTGCAGGTGCGCCCAAGAACCCGCACCTGTGGCTTCCTCCTTCTCAGCCGGGCTCCGCACCTGTGCTCCCTCGTCCGCATCTGCGCCTTCGCAGGTGCCGAAATAGCCTCGCACCTGCGCCCCCAGCCAAGCCAGCCAAATTCCGTATCTGCGACGCCAAAGCCGCACCTGCAGCCAAAGCCTCGCAGGTGCGGTCACACCAGACACCAGAAGCTTCAGCTCCTCCTCAACTTCAAATTTGCTCCGTTAATCACCCGAAATCCACCCGAGGCCCCCGAGACCCCATCCAATCACACCAACCTGATCCAAAACATAATGCGGACCTGCTCAAGGCCTCAAATCACATTAAATAACATTGAAACAATGGATCGCAACTCAATTGAATTTTTTT
Organism: Nicotiana undulata; assembly: GCA_005239495.1. Classification (NCBI taxonomy): domain Eukaryota; kingdom Viridiplantae; phylum Streptophyta; class Magnoliopsida; order Solanales; family Solanaceae; genus Nicotiana; species Nicotiana undulata. The sequence continues at coordinate 90,624 of ML283908.1, read as the reverse complement.
GAACTTTGAATTTTCCAACTTCTACATTCAATGCCGAAACCCATCAAATCACGTCCGATTGACCCCAAATTTTGCACACAATTCACATTCAACATTACGGACCTGCCCCAACTTTAGGAATCAGAATCCGACCCCGATATCAAAATTTCCACTTCCGGTCGGACTTCTCAAAAACCTCCAAATTCCTAACTTTAGCCAAACGACTCCAAATCGACCTACGGACCTCCGAATTTACTTCCGATCACGCTCCCAATACCAGAACCACCATACAGAGCTATTCCCAGACTTGAAATCCCAAACGGACATCAATAACACTGAAATTCACTTCAACCCAGACTTATGAAACTTCTTCTACAATGCTAACTTCTACAATATGTGCCGAAATACTCCCGGGTCATCCAAAACCCGATCCGATCATACGCCCAAGTCCGAAATCATCATACGAACTTGCTGGAACCTTCAAATCTTGATTCTGAGGTTGTCTAGTCAAAATCCAATCTTAGTCAATTCTTCCAACTTAAGGCTTCTGATGTGAGAATTATCCTTGCAAACTGACTCCGAACTTCCCGAAATTCAATTCCGACCACGCCTACGAGTCATAATACCTGAAAAAATATGCTCATGGCCTCAAACCGCTGAACGACACGCTAGATCTCAAAACGACCGGTCGGGTCGTTACATTCTCTCCCACTTAAACATATGTTCATCCTTGAACGTGCTAAGAACTGCTCTGGAGCTGTCTAAATTCATTGTTTAACACTTCGTGCACCTACCTGTGATGCCACTACTCAGTTGTGCACATTAGCTCGATCAACTTTGAATATATCCTCTTTTATTCATACAATAAGCTCGGAACCCAATTCCAACACACGAAATTCCCTGCAAGTCCTGCCTCCAATATATGAACACTGAATCAATCACCACGCGAGGCACCAGAACCTGATTGCATGCCTCCGCTGACTTAGCACCATACACTACATAATTCATCATTTAATTGTAAAGACCCGTAGAATTTTTGACTAAAAACGATTCCCAAATAGATCCCCATGTTGATATAACGATAGAAATTCTTAAATCGGGCCATTTTGGAGTGTAAAGTACCCCAGGACTTAGAGGATAGAATTTTTCAAGTTTGTGCGAATCTGCGGTCCACTATGCCATCGCATATCAAGTATGCGGATCGCACAATGGTCGCATAGTTAGACAGATTGTTGTCCATTTTGAGGACAACTATGCGGCCCAAAATGCGATCGCATATCATGTATGCGGGCCGCATAGTTGTCGCATAGTTGCACCTGAGTTTTTGCGGAGGGAGTTATGTGGTGCACTATGCGATCGCATAACAGGTATGCGCACCGCATAGTTGCCGCATACCTGGTAAGATTCCTTTTCTTTTTTGCCCAGCTAAAGGCTAATAATACGGCAGGTTTGCGGACCGCATAACCGGAATGCGATCGCATTCCAGACCGCAAACCTACATCGGGGCTCATATTTCCTTATTTTTAAAACCCGACCCCCATCCTAATATAACACCCATCTCTCATAATTTTAACTATTTTCTGAAAAAATAGAGAGAGGAGAGAGTGGGTTCTAGTGAGTGAGAGTCCCAACTTCATCAATTTGATCCACCATCTCTACTTAGTCCTGGAATTGATCGAGTAGGACACCATTTTCTTCACTACAAGAGGTAAGCTTCTACCCCATCAACCCTAATTTCCAGATTTTTTTAAAAATGAAACATGGATAGGTTAGTTCATGAAGATGGGGGTAGGAATCTTGCATGCATGTAACCAACTAGTCATAATCTAGTGAAGGAAAATGGGTCGGAGTAACCTTTCACTAAAAAGAGGCCATTTAATCTAGAGGAACACCTAGTGTTTGATAGAATGCTCAAGTGAGTTCAAGACATGATCATTATTCCAAATTCTAAGTTCAAATATGCCACATTGTGGACTAGATTGAAGGTGCTAGAAGGTCCAGTGAATTGTGGTAGAAATCTAAGGAAAATCCCAAATCGAGGTATGTATGGCTAACTTTAATCTTTGTAGAATCGTCATGCTAGTGTCCGAGAATTTGGTATGAGTTCCTTGCTTGATCATATTTTAATTGATTGTTCTAATGTGTTGAGGCGTAAGATTCTGTTCTCTGATTGTCTTAGTTGGTTACCATGTCACCATGTTACTCGAAATTGTGAAATATGATTCTTTATGCTTATCCTATCATGTGCAAAATTCATCATATGTTTGAAATTTATCGATATGAAGGATAGTTCTACTAAATGAATGAAAAGGGTAACGAACTCAATTGTTAAATGTATCCAAGTGACAAAGGCTATGTAGTAAATGATGGGAAAGAAAGGTGAATTGGTTTAATTAAGTTAAATGGTTATAGCGTACCTTACATGTCTCACTGTTTTTGTAAAGGTTATTGTGCCCCTTGATTTCATATGTTTCTCCGGTTGCTATAAACTTATACTCTTGGTGATATAAATTCTTGTGATTGAGTTGTTGCTTGTTTTTGCTTATTCAAACTATGTCCGGTGGGATCGGGTTGCGCGCCGCAACAGGAGGAATAAGGATGGTATGTAGAGAAGGAACAAGGGTGCAATGTGATTGTACAGTGGGATCAGGTTGCACGCCGCAACAGGAGAAATAAGGGTGGTTTGTTGAGAAGGAATAAGGGTGAAATATGATTGTACGGTGGGATCGGGTTGCGCGCCGCAACATGAGGAAATTGGAATAAGAAACTGTGAGACTCTCATTTGTGTTCTCTGTAATTCTGTGCAACACTATTTGATTTCCATAACTATCTTTTACTTGTGTACTGTTTAATTCTAATTAGAGTGAAGTTTGTTCATACATACTAGTACTATTCAATGGTACTAACGTCCCCTTTGCCGGGGGCTACATCTTTTTAAATGGATGTAGGTGGTTCTGTAGTAGGTAGCGCCGATCAACGATAGTGGTGCTTTCTCCTCCTTCCTTCAGCAGTTCTGGTGAGCCCCATTTCCTCCCGGGGCCGTGTGTAGTTACATGTTGATCTCCTTTGTACATGTTGTCCCTTTTTGAGGTATAGCCGGGGCCTTGTCGCCGGCAGGTCTATGTTCATTTCTCCGTACTCTTAGAGGCTCCGTAGACACTTATGTGGGTTTCGAATATGTTTTGGGTAGATGTTGGATTTAATCGTAATCGTGAATATTGTAATTGGTATGTATGTTTTAAAAGATCTAATGTTGGTAATGGTGAGAGAGGAAAATGGACTTAATGTTATAAATATATATATGTTTTTGAGTTATCTCTTGCTACCTCATGTCAATAATGTATGCTATAAACACAAGGAGAAACGATTCGGGTAGGAAAGGCTAATCAGGCTTGCTTGACCGGGTCACTCGGTTAGGCGCCGGTCGCGCCCCTCGGTTTTAGGGCGTGACAAACATGGTATCCGAGCCTAAGGTTTTAAAAGTGTCCTAGGATGTCTCGGAGTCGCGTCTAGTAGAGCCTTTCTTATCAGTGTGTTGTCGACCACATCTATAATTAGGGGGCTGCTTGGACATTTAGGAAAAATACCCTTCATTGTTATTCTATATCGTGCGATAGAGTGAAAGTAGAGGCTGTCTCTCTCTAACTCGTGTATTGCTTTAACTTTCAGTAAATGGCACCCGGGAAGAAAGCACGACTCGACCAACATGCTAATGCCACCCCAGGAGTGGCCACTGATTCCCAATTGAATGATGCGGGTGAGAATAATTCCCCAACGATGAATCAGCCTAATTCCTCCACACCATACCGGACCATCCCAACTCCTACTCCAGCGGAGGGTGCCACAATCCCTCCCGTTGATATTCCTGATCCTCCTCCAGCCCCAGCCTCCGATCCCGGTATTTCTGACGGGGATCTTAGGGGAGCTATCCAGATGCTGACCCAGTTGGTGGCTTCTCAAGCCCAGAGGTCCAATGTTTCCCCCACATCCTTTAGAGAGCAAAGAGATTCTTCCGGTTCCAGGGTTAACAGGTTCCTTCAGTTAGCCCCTCCAGAGTTCACAGGTACCGACCCCGAGGCGGACCCTCAGGATTTTATTGATGAGATGCACAAGACCCTCTGAGTTATGTGTGCTACTGAGACAGATGGATTAGAGTTGGTATCTTACCATCTGAAAGGGGCGGCGTATTCGTGGTTTGAGATGTGGGAGGATTTCCGTGAGGAAGGGAGCCCTCCGGCGAGGTGGAGTGAGTTTGCAAATGCCTTCATAGATCATTTCTTGCCCACCGAGATTAGGCAGCCCGAGCATCAGAGTTTAAGGTCCTCAAGCAAGGTAATAGAAGTGTGTGGGAATATCATATGGAATTCGTGCACTTGTCCAAGTATGTTGTTCATATGATGCCGACCATGGAGGCCCGAGTTCGCCGGTTTGTGCAGGACCTTGGTCCCTTGGTTGTTAATAAAGCTGCCACATATGCTCTACATTCAGACATTAACTATGGGAAGATTGTGGGATTCTCCCAGGCTACAGAGGATCGGAAGTTGAAGCTAAGGATGGATCGAGAAGGTGGTAGCAAGGCCCGGTCAGCGGGCAACCTTGGGAGTTCATTAGAAGATGGGAGATCGGTTCCTCGGGGTGGGTCATCAGGGCCACCCCAGTCTTATGCTTAGTCCTGAGTCAGTACCCCATCACCAGGGCGTCATCATCATCAGCAGGGAGGTCGTTTTGGGGCCAGTTCAGGTAGCAGGAGGTTCCATCAGCCGGGTCGACCAGGAGGGAGATTCCAGCAGCAGCGGAGGGCCCCATGCCCTAAGTGTGGGAAGTTTCATTCTGAGCCCTGTTACTTGGACATACCGGTATGCTATAGATGCGGAATGAGAGGCCATATTCAGCGAGACTGTCGTACATCCAGTCAGGGAACAAGTAGGGGCACCACTGAGCCATCTAGTTATTCAGCTGCTACATCTTCAGCACACCCTCAAGCAGCAGCAGGGTGCGGTGCAACTAGGGGTGGAGCACGGGGTCAAGGAGGACCCAGACGGTTCTATGACCTGAGTGGTTGTCAGCTTGCAGAGGCTTCTCCAGATGTCGTCACAGGTATTTTGACTGTTTAATCTCATGATGCGTATGCCCTTATTAATCCCGGGTCTTCTTTGTCATATGTTACTCGTTTTATTGCTTCAAGTTTCGACTCCGGTTGGTGAATCTATTATGGCCGCGTGAGTCTATAGGAATTGTGTTGTCACAGTGTGTGGTCGGGATACCACAGCCGATCTTATTGAGCTAGGGATGGTTGCTTTCGATGTAATAATAGGGATGGATTGGCTCTATTCATGTTTTTCTAAACTCGACTGCCGAACAAGAATTATAAGGCCTGAGTTCCCTAATGAACCAACTATTGAGTGGGAGGGGAATAATATTGTGCCAAGTGGTAGGTTTATTTCCTACCTTAAGGCCTCAAAAATGATAAGAAAGGGGTGCATCTACTATTTGGTCCGGGTTGCGGACACCGCTTCAGAGGTGCCGGCTCCCGAGTCCGTGCCTGTTGTGAATGAATTCCTTGATGTTTTTCCAGATGAGATTCCTGGGATTCCACCAGATAGAGAGATCAATTCGGGATTGATGTATTGCCAGACATGCAACCAATATCTATTCCACCCTGCAGGATGGCGCCAGCGGAATTTAGGGAGTTAAAGGAGCAGTTGAAGGGTCTTCTAGAAAAGGGTTTCATTCGGCCAAGTGTGTCACCTTGGGGCGCACCGATTCTTTTTGTCAGAAAGAAAGATGGATCGCTGCGAATGTGTATTGACTACCGATAGCTCAACAAGGTCACAATAAAAAACAAATACTCATTGCCTCAGATAGTTGCTTTGTTCGACCAATTTCAAGGTTCTACGTTCTTCTCGAAAATTGATTTGCGGTCCGGGGATCACCAACTGAAGATAAGGGAGCAAGATTTTCCTAAGACCGCCTTCAGGACTCGGTATGGGCACTTTGAATTCTTGGTAATGTCTTTTGGGCTAACCAACACCCCAGCAGCTTTCATGGACCTTATGAATCGGGTCTTCGAGCCATTTCTTGACTCTTTTGTAATAGTCTTCATCGACGATATCCTTGTTTATTTCGCGAAGTCAGGAAGATCACGCTAATCACCTCAAGGAAGTTCTACAGACTCTTCATTCCCACCAATTGTATGAAAAGTTCTCAAAATGCAAATTTTGGATAGAATCAGTTACCTTTTTGGGCCATGTTGTTTCCAGGGAAGGGATTCAGGTTGATCCCCAAAAGAACGCAGCTGTGAAAGATTTGCCTAGACCAACGACCCCGACAGAGATTCACAATTTCTTGGGTTTAGCTAGATATTATCGGAGGTTCGTGGAAGGATTCTCTACCCTCGCCTCCCCATTTACTAAGATGACGCAGAAAGCGGTCAAGTTCCAGTGGTCCGATGCTTGTGAAAGGAGTTTCTAGGAATTGAAATCAAGATTGACTTCGGTGCCGGTGTTGACCTTGCCAGAAGATATAGAGGGTTTTTTGGTTTATTGTGATGGTTCAAGGGTTAGTCTTGGGTGTGTATTGATGTAATGTGGTAAGGTTATAGCATATGGTTCAAGGCAGCTTAAGAATCAAGAAAAGAATTATCCGACGCATGATTTGGAGCTTGCAGCAGTTGTCTTTGCATTGAAAGTCTTGCGGCACTATCTTTATAGGGTCCATGTGGACGTGTTCACAGACCACAAAAGTCTCCAGTATGTATTCAAACAGAAGGAATTAAACTTAAGGCAAAGGAGATGGTTGAAATTGCTCAAAGATTATGATATGAATATCTTGTACCATCAAGGGAAAGAGAATGTGGTGGCAGACGCTCTTAGTTAGAAATCCATCGGTAGTTTGGCTCACATAAGAGCAGGTTAGAGGCCTTTGGCTCGAGAGGTTTACCAGTTGGCCAGCCTGGGGGTTTGTCTTACGGCCTCAGATGAAGGGAATGTTGTGGTGCATAACGGAGCTGAATCCTCGCTTGTGGAGGAAATTAAGGAAAATCTATTCAGTGATCCAACAATGGCACGGCTAAGAGAGGCAATTCTTAATCGCAGGACCACAACTTTTTCATTTAGCAAGGATGACGGTGTTTTGCAGTGCCAAGGGAGACTATGTGTTCCAGATGTGGATGACCTTCGGGAGAGGATAATCGCAGAGGCTCACAATTCTAGATATTCCGTACACCCAGGTTCTACGAAAATGTATCATGATCTCAAGGAAGTTTATTGGTGTAATAGCATGAAGAGGGGTGTGGCGGACTTTGTGGCTAAGTGCCCGAACTGTCAGCAAGTGAAGGCCGAGCATCAGAGGTCCGGTGGGTTGGCGCAGCTTATAGAAATACCAATATGGAAATGGGAGATGATCAATATGAATTTTGTGGTAGGGTTACCCCGCACTCCGCGCAAGTTTGACTCAATATGGGTAATAGTGGATCGGCTCACGAAGTCAGCACATTTCTTGCCAGTCAAGTCCACCGACACTGCAGAACAATATGCTCAGTTGTATATCAATGAAATAGTCAGGCTCCATGGCACTCCAGTTTCCATTATCTCGGATCTAGGGGCCCAATTCACAGCTAACTTTTGGAAGAAATTTCAGCAAGGTTTGGGAACACAGGTAAATCTCAGCACAACCTTCCACCCGCAGACTGATGGACAAGCAGAACGGACTACCCAGACACTTGAGGACATGTTGCGAGCTTGTGTGCTTGATTTTAAAGGTAGCTGGGATGATCATTTTCCCCTTATAGAATTTTCTTACAACAACAGTTTCCACTCCAGTATTCAGATGGACCCATTTGAGGCTTTGTACAGGAGGAGGTGTAGGTCTCCGATTGGGTGGTTCGAGGTTGGAGAGGCCGAACTGTTGGGACCGGATCTTGTGCACCAAGCTATGGAAAAGGATGGAATCATAAAGGAACGGTTGAAAACTGCCCAGAGTCGTCAGAAATCCTATTCGGACGTTCGTCGCTGGGATTTGAAGTTCCAAGTAGATGATTGGGTATTCTTAAAGGTATCTCCCATGAAGGGGGTCATGCGGTTTGGAAAGAAAGGGAAATTGAGCCCAAGATATGTCGGGTCGTATAGGATCACTCAAAGGATAGGACATGTGGCATATAGGCTGGAGTTTCCCCCTGAAATGTCATTGGTACACCCAGTGTTTCATGTGTCCATGTTAAAGAAAGTGATTAGAGACCCGTCTGCCATCGTGCCGGTTGAGACCGTTGAAGTTATTGAAGAGTTGTCGTATGAAAAAATTCTGGTTGCTATTATGGATAGGCAGGTTCGTAAGTTGAGAAACAAGCAAATTGCATCGGTTAAAGTATTATGGCAGAATCAAAAAGTCGAGGAAGCCACGTGGGAAGCGGAGAATGAAATGAAAAAGAAGTATCCCCATTTGTTTGAATAAGACAGGTAGTCGTTTATAAAGTTGGTTATCTCTAAATAATTGCATTACATGTCATATTGTGTAGAGCCACCCCACTCCCCTAATCTTCCGTTCTCTTGTGAATCCTTAATTGGTACTACATTTGTGTGTTATTGTGTTAACTGAATTATGTGGAATTTGTTGAAGTAACTGAATTTTGTGGAAATTGTTGAAATAACTGAATTATGTGGAATTTGTTGAAGTAACTGAATTATGTGGAATTTGTTGAAGTAACTGAATTATGTGGAATTCGTTGAAGTGTGTTTCGGGGGTTCTCTGACATGTGGATAGGCCTAATTACAAAGGAAACTCTGGCAAAATTTTTAGAAAAATCAGAGTTAGTGAAAATTGGGGGTTGGCATATTGTATTTTCAAACCCAAGTGATTCCCCCGATCCTCATTCAAGGACGAATGATCTTAAGTGGGGGTGGATGTAAAGACCCGTAAAAGTTTGGACTAAAAACGATGTTCGGATAGATCCCCATGTTGATATAATTATAGAAATTCTTAAATCAGACCATTTTGCAGTGAAAAGTACCCCAGGACTTAGAGGATAGAATTTTTCAAGTTTGTGAGAATCTGCGGTCCACTATGAGATCGCATATCAAGTATGTGGACCGCACAGTGGTCGCATAATTAGACAGATTGCTGTCCATTTTGAGGACAACTATGCGGCCCAAAATGCGATCGCATATCATGTATGCAGTCCGCATAGTTGTCGGGCAGTTGCACCTAAGTTTTTTGCGGAGGGAGTTATGCAGCGCACTATGCGATCGTATAACAGGTATGCAGAACGCACAGTTGAAGCATACCCGGGCAGATTCCTTTTCTTTTTGGCCCAGCTGAAGGCTAATAATGTGGCAGGTTTGCGGACCGCATAAGCAGAATGCAATCGTATTCCGGACCGCAAACCTTTATCGGGGCTCCGATTTCCTAATTTTTAAAACCCGACCCCCAGCCTAATATAACACCTATCCCTCATAATTTTATCTATTTTTAGATAAAATAGAGAGAGTAGAGAGTGGGTTCTAGTGAGAGAGAGTCCCAACTTCATCAATTTGATCCACCATCTCTACTCAGGCCTGTAATTGATCGAGTAGGACACCATTTTCTTCACTACAAGAGGTAAGCTTCTACCCCATCAACCCTAATTTCCAGATTTTTGTTAAAATGAAATATGGATAGGTTAGTTCATGAAGATGGGGGTAGGAATCTTGCATACATGTAACCAACTAGTCATAATCTAGTGAAGGGAAATGGGTTGGAGTAATCTTTCACTAAACATAGGCCATTTATTCTAGAGGAACACCTAGTGTTTGATAGAATGCTCAAGTGAGTTCAAGACATGATCATTATTCCTAATTCTAAGTTCAAATATGCCACATTGTGAACTAGATTGAAGGTGCTAGAAGGTCCGGTGAATTGTGGTAGAAATCTAAGGAAAAATCCCAAATCGAGGTATGTATGGCTAACTTTAATCTTTGTAGAATCGGCATGCTAGTGTCCGAGCATTTGGTATGAGTTCCTTGCTTGATCATATTTGAATTAATTGTTCTAATGTGTTGAGGCGTAAGATTCTGTTCTCCGATTGTCTTAGTTGGTTACCATGTCACCATCTCGAAATTGTGAAATATGATTCTTTATGCTTATCCTATCATGTGAAAAATTCATCATATGTTTGAAACTTATTGATATGAAGGATAGTGCTACTAAATGAATGAAAAGGGTAACGAACTCAATTGTTAAATTTATCCAAGTGCCAAAGGCTATGTAGTAAATGATGGGAAAGAAAGGTGAATTGGTTTAATTAAGTTAAATGGTTATGGCGTAACTTACATGTCTCACTGATTTTGTAAAGGTTATTGTGCCCCTTAATTTCATGTGGTTCTCCGGTTGCTATGAACTTATACTCTTGGTGATAGAAATTCTTGTGATTGAGTTGTTTCTTGTTGTTGCTTATTTAAACTATGTCCGGTGGGATCGGGTTGCGCGCCGCAACAGGAGGAATAAGGACGGTATGTAGAGATGGAACAAGGGTGCAATGTGATTGTACGGTGGGATCGGGTTGCACGCCGTACTAGGAGAAATAAGGGTGGTTTGTTGAGAAGGAATAAGGGTGAAATATTATTGTACGGTGGTATCGGGTTGCGCACCGCAACATGAGGAAATTGGAATAAGAAACTGTGAGACTCTCATTTGTGTTCTCTGTATTTTTGTGCAGCACTATTTGATTTCCATGACTGTTTTCTACTTGTGTACTGTTTAATTCTACTTAGAGTGAAGTTTGTTCATACATACTAGTACTATTCAATTGTACTAACGTCCCTTTTTCTGGGTGCGCTACATCTTTTTAAATGGATATAGGTGGTTCTGTAGTAGGTAGCGCCGATCGATGATAGTGGTGCTTTCTCCTCCTCCCTTCAGCAGTTCTAGTGAGCCCCATTTCCTCCCGGGGCTTTCTTGCTACCGCACTATTTGATTTCCATGGCCGTGTGTAGTTACATGTTGATCTCCTTTGTGCATGTTGTCCCTTTTTGAGATATAGCCAGGGCCTTGTCGCCGACAGGTCTATGTTCATTTATCCCTACTCTTAGAGGCTCCGTAGACACTTATGTGAGCTGTGAATATATTTTGGGTAGATGTTGGATTTATTCGTAATCATGAATATTGTAATTAGTTTGTATGCTTTAAAAGATATAATGTTGGTAATGGTCAAAGAGGAAAATGGACTTAATGTTATAAATATATATATGCTTTTGAGTTATCTCTTGCTACCGCATGTCAATAATGTATGCTATAAACACGGGGAGAAATGAGTCGGGTAGGAAAGGCTAATCAGGCTTTCTTGACTCGGTCACTCGGTTAGGAGCCGGTCGCGCCCCTCGGTTTTAACCATAATGACATTCCCTGATCTCAACAGCCAAATTCCACGAATCTGATGCCCCAAACGCACCTCACGACACATATATATAAGTCTGCTATAACGCTTACGATACCGATACAACAGATGAGGTGTGTAGAAATTCATCACCAACTGCTGAGTCAACAAATCATTGAATCTCTCCTCCTGACTAGAGTCATCACCTCATTATGAACCAAATGTTGGTGTTTGTCATTTAATATACTTCACATAATCTTATCGCACCGATCCCTGATCCAATAATCTCGTCTTCCCCAGTACGAACTGCTCAGGCAACCAATCACCCCAAACATGACCAACAGTTTCACATGATGCCACCATGCGCCAATAGGACACAACCCGAACGCGATACGTAACAAAATGACTCAGGAAGGGACTACTCAACTCACGCAACTAATATGAAATTTCCTCAGAAGATAGGAAGCAAAACACAAGAAAAATAAATATAGGGAACCTTACTCAACATCACACTGTTGGGGCGTGCCACCCTATCCGAATAACATACCCGTGGTGGCATGCCACCCGATCCACACATAAAATTCACATAAAGAGATACACACCGAGCTGAATATCACTCACAAGCATGCTAAGTGCATATTACCATCATGGGGAGACTGATAGAGCCATACGCTACAAAACTCAAGCACAATTGAGGGCGATATATGATCTGAATCTCAAGAGCTATTCTGCTCACATAACGCCATCACTACACTGAATCTCAACATATAATAAATTATCAAGTCGTTTCCCAACTCACACGGCACAACAGAATATTACAGGGAATGAATGAAGATGGAACAACATCTGATGTTCTAATACCCATCCAAGAGGAGCGTTATACTGAAACGAACACATCTGACTCACATGGGGCCCATAATCATATTTAAATCCATTCACAACCCTCAAGACAATTCTGCTTGTACTGAACTAGGCTGATAGCCTTACTTGGGTCCATCATAACCCAGTTATTCTCATAACATGCAAGAACGACCATCATAGCCGGAGCAAACCCCCACATTCCGCAACCGAATGAACCAAGCGCCCTCCATGCATAAATTCCCAATAAGCGATATTACCACATTCTTTATAGTTGGTCTAAATCTTCAATCAATTAAGTGATTACATGTCACAATCGTACGATCTTCCCGTCGTCACGCTCCCATGACCTTCCACGCAAGGTAACAAGCTTGCACATGCATACCACCGACCACTCTAATTATGTAAAACAAATCAAGAACCCATAACCAGGATGCAAAGCCTCTTTCACCAAACATCAATCTCAAGTGACGTTGAAGACTACACCAGCTTACTCTAAACATTCAAATCCCTTTTTTTTCTTGCTCATCCGAGCTCATGACATCCTTGTCAACACTGAACCGCAACCTTGATCCTTACTTCTAGCTTCATACTGCTACTTCACCTAACATGCCAATATGAAATAGCATAGGAATTCCATCATAACTCCTGAACCACTAATAGGGTGAACAATTCATCATTTAGAAACCTTTTACTTACCTAAATTCAAGAGAACAACAACAACACACGAGTGAATCCTCATAATCACAAAACTTGAAAATCCTTAAGTAGTAGTCTATACCGCCATAATTCTTCCAGGATCCGCCTACCCATGACAGGCCATCAAACATGAATGCTTCCAAATAAGATCTATTACGGTGACCGAGAATCCACGCACATACCGTCACCAATCACATGCATAACCAAATCACGCTGAAGGAACTGATCACTACTGAACATGTGCCATTTCAACCATGGCTAACCAATCTATTTTCTTCTAATTTACCCTTTACTCGACTTAGAAATAACAATAGCCTCATCCAAACATTGTGAACCCGAATCCGCCCTCCTCTTGAGTGACCTTATATCACGAGACCACATTATCTCCAAACCCATGAACCGTTTCATGCCCTCCTTGCACGCGCACTCACATCTTCAACTGATATACCCATCTTGATAATCTTTCTACACATCCGAAGTTTATTTCTCTCATTCCTCCAATACTACACTGCAAGACAAAAACATCATGGAACATTCCGGGCCTCCTATCACAATCTGTTTACATCACGGTTCTGGAGGGCCGTAAAGCATAAGTTGGGTACTCGTGTGGAGCTGAGCACAACATTTCAGCCTCAGACGGACGGACAGTCTGAGCGCACTATTTAGATTTTAGAGGATACGCTACGCGCGTGTATGATGGATTTTGGAGGTTCGTGGGATCAGTTCTTGCCACTTGCGGAGTTTGCCTACAAGGCTCTATATGGTTGGACTCGTGGTTGGGCCCGGGGAGGCTTTTTGGGTTGATTTTCTAATTTCTTGCTTTAGCTTAGATTTTATTAAACAGATTAGTTTCTTATAGATATATTGATGTTATGTAATTCATTTTGGCTAGATTGGGGCTATTTGAAGTCGGATATTCATGGGAAAAGCATAGCTACCGATTGATTGAGCTTAGTTCGAGGTAAGTAGTTTGCCTAACCTTGTGTGGGGGAGATCCCCTTAGGATTTGGTTATGATCTATGAGCGCCATGTATGCGAGGTGACAAGCACGTACACAAGCTATTTGTTGAAAACCTTAATTTTTACTTAGTAATAACCTATTTTCATTTTATTTGAGTATACTTGCATGTGTAGTTATCATGTTAGCCTAGAATAGCATGTATACGTGTCTTAATTGCTTATCTGAACTCCTTGCATCATGCTTAGTGCATTCCTGCTTCTTTTCTTTTGTACTTAGTCTAAACTGTAGGTTGTCTTGCTATAACCGTTTATCTCTCATTTTGTTTGAGCTGCGTATTTACTTTTGGGACTACGGGGAGGTATCCCCGGAGATCCCCCTGCATATTTACATTTGAGACTACAAGGCTGTACCTCGGGAGTTCTCCCTGCACATTAACTTTTCAGACTACGAGGCGGTACCTTGGGAGTTCTCCCTGCACATTTACTTTTGAGACTACGAGGCGGTACCTCAGGAGTACTACCTGCATATCTATTATGGGACTACGAGACAGTATCTCAGAAGTTTCCCCGTTGTTTAACATGTGTGTTGTACTATTATTTGTTGCGTTTCCTTTGATTAAATTCTAGTCAATATTATACTTTATCTCCTACCTTATTTATTATTTACTAGTGGGCCTCACCTAACCTCGTCACTACTCGACCGAGGTTAGGCGTGGAACCTACAGAGTAACTCATGCTACTTTTATACACATATTTTTGTGTGCAGATACAGGTACATCATTCCAGCCTCGCTATTAGTTGTGCACCTGCTGTTATTACGGAGACTTTGAGGTACATCTGTCGCGTCCGCATACCTAGGAGTCCCCCTCTATCTATTTGTGTTGTTCTTCCCTTCTACCTCTAAATACTGATGTTTAGAACAATTAGTAAATTCTTAGAAGCTTGTGACTTATGATGTTCCGGGTCTTAGGAAAACTCTGTATGTATTTTCTTTTTAAAGAGTTGTTATTGTATGTGCCTAGCGGCATTCCTACCAATTGTTTCATTAGTGTTGTTAGTGGTTTAGATTTATGTTTTCATTTTTGTTGTTATTGCGAAAATGTTAGTCTTACCTAGTCATAGAGACTAGGTGCCGTCGCGACCTTTCACGGAGGGAAGGTTCGGTCATGATAATTAAAGACCAACCACTTCTAAATTGTTAAAATAAATAATCACACGGTTAGTTCACTGTTGGCTTTTCTAACGGTAACGTTGGGCGCCATCACGACCTATAGGAGAAGTTGGGTCGTGACAAATGAAGACAAGGGAAAAAACACTCAAGCCTCACCATGAGACAAATATTTTTAGAGAATATTAGGTAATCTGCAATTTAAGCCACAATCATTAGTAGAACAGCTTAATGCGGATAAGATAAGTTTTGGGAAAACATAACTTTTATTTTTTCCACCCTCAAACATGTCGTTTAGAGTTTTTCCATAATGCGTCATAGATAGACCACATAGATCTTTGATTGATAATTTATGGATAGCATATAATAAAAGACACTAAATATTTCATAGCAACTATTAATGCTTTATGCCTGTATTTTATAGACAAAAACCAAGAAAAAATATTTAACTATTACGTAGTTATACATGGAAAGACAAATGGTATTTTTCAGACATGGTTAGAAGTACTAGACTCTATTAAAGAATTGGAAAAACCTCTCTTTAAAGGCTTTAGTGAATTTACTTAAGCATTAGACTATGCACCGGGTATATTAGGACCAAATAATTATATTTCTCCAGCACTAAGACAAAACTCAAAAAAACTCCCACAACATAATATCCAAAAAGACAGAGATAAAATAATTTTTTGTGATCATTGCTCATCAATGACCGAAGCCTTCAAAAGACTAAACCAGAAGAATGAAATTTTGATACAAGAAAAAACAAGACTGTTGGAGCAAGTGAAGGTATTAGAACATAGAATACAAGCAATAAAGTTTGAATTGGCACAATTCCAGACTCAAGTTATTCCTCACCAAGACCAGGAAATAAGTAGCCACAACAACTGAGTTCTCCATCTCAAGAAAAAATGGATAAGAAGGGTGTGCATTCCCCAATGAATGTAACAAAATCCACTGTATCAGATAAAAATATAGCTAGTCTGGTTCAAACGATAGCCAGTAAAGATTTATCAAATCCGTTTATGGCTGCCAGTTTGCCAAAAACTGAAGATGAAAGCTCATCAAGATAAAGACTACCTAGAACATTGAAACATCGAGAAGCATTACAAAAGAAAGGTATAATTTCTAAAAACAAAAAAAATGAGAAA
Organism: Nicotiana undulata; assembly: GCA_005239495.1. Classification (NCBI taxonomy): domain Eukaryota; kingdom Viridiplantae; phylum Streptophyta; class Magnoliopsida; order Solanales; family Solanaceae; genus Nicotiana; species Nicotiana undulata. Next base: position 74,468 of record ML283908.1, on the reverse strand, counting down.
ATCGAAGACATGATTTAACAGACACTAGAAAACTTCTTTCAAGAAAAAGAAAAGCAAGACAAACATATGATTAAGAATCCCAGTCCAGAAATGTCCCAAAGTTCAAGAGAGGAAGATAATTATGAAGATGAGAACCTTAACTATCAAGGTGCTCAAGATCCAAATGATGAGTCAGGAAAGAATTTCGACTCAATAGCTATACAAAATCTTGATATGTAGAAAGAAGAACTAATCTTGATTTATAGAAGTAAACAGGAGAACCCCAGTCAAAAATATTGGGAGGAAAAAGACTAAGGAAAAGACAAAAGAAAAGTACCACCAATACAATAATGCAATAAACATGTGAAAAAAGAAGAAAAAGATAAATAGAGTGGCATAAAGTAGTATTGAAAAGACTTTAGAATCTTTGAGTAAAAAAAAAGTAATTACATAAAGTGACAAATAGAAAAGAATCTTTGCTCAAGCCATTTAACGATGGGGCTCAGTGAAGTACTTGAAAAGGCTTCAAAAGAAAGGTTTCTGAAGATGTTTGACTTCCGTTTAAAAATCTGTCTATATAAGAAGAGAAAGAATGAAGAAGAAGGACACACAACAGCAAAGAGAAGAACTCTCTAAAGAAAAACATCCAATATTCCCTCTCCCTTCATCACCCACCATTCTCCAAACCTTGAATTATACAATTTTTAAAATATTTCCTTATGTATGCCCTAGTAGTTCCTATCTCAAGCCAGTAAAATAAATAAACCCTTATGCTTCAATGTGCAATTTTTAATTTCCAAGTCTAGTAAACTTTTTCGGTTTTCCTGAGAGGGACCCGAGAGGGAAATCTCTCTCATGTAAACTTGTAAGTTAATATTTTTATCTAAATTATGCTTCTGGATACTACCCCCGTTTTTACAACTTTATGTTTTTATTTATAACTACATGTTTTTATATATGTAATTCCTTAGTTATTAGTTTTTAAATAACTAGAAATCACTCTTAGTATATGGTTATCTTTCCACCTTCTTAAAATTTTTGATGGATTAACCATGGCCAGGGTGAGGTTAAAGAAAAAAGCGTTAAGAAAATATTTACTTCTTTAAAAAATTGGGATGAATAGATGAACAGTGTTACGGCCTGGCCGTTCATTTTGAGAGTTATAGCTCTGATCCCCTGTTTAGTGTTTCCCCCATATCTCTTTCTGCTTATGTGTATTGCCGGGGCATGTCCGAATTGTGTTTTGGAGGTCTGTATCTCATTTAGGATTTAAATGGAGAAAGATGAATTTCGGGAGTTGGAGTCGTTCCGTAATGTTGAATATGACTTGTGTGCAAAATTTGGGGTCAATCGAACGTGGTTTGTTAGGTTTCGGTATCGGTTGTAGAAATTGGAAGTTTCAAGTTCATTAAGTTTGAATCGGAGGGTGATTCGTGCTTTTAGCTTTCTTTGATGTGATTCGAGGGCTCGATTAAGTTCTTATGGTGTTTTAGGACTTGTTGGTATATTTGGTTGAGGTCCCGAGGGCCCCGGGTTGATTTCAGGTGGTTAACGGGTCATTTGGCATTGTGTTGGATTGGCTGAAGCTTGTTGCACCTGGTGTAATCACACCTGCGCACTTTGGGTTGCAGGTGCGGCGCCAGCAGAAATGACCATTGAGTCGCAAAAGCGCTTATGGGCCTACCTAGCTCGGATCGAAGGTATGACCAGAGTTCCGCACAAGCAGACTCGCAGGAGCAGTACTGGAGCGCAAAAGCAGGCGTGCAGAAGTGGCCCTTGTTCGCAAAAGTGGACATTGAGGACTTAAAGTGAAATCTGCACCTGCGGGGTCTTTTTTGCACGTGCGGAACCGCATATGTGGTGCATTCCTGGCAGAAACGAGATAGCTGGGAAGAAAATGAGAATTTCGAGGGTTTGATTCCCATTTCGATTTTCAGACTTCGAGAGCTCGGTGTGAGGCGATATTTTGAGGTTTCTTCAAGAAGATCGTTGGGGTAAGTGCTTCTAACTTGGATTGGGCTATATTGCATGAATCCGTTTCTATTTTCATCATCTAATTATGGATTTGAGTTGGAAATTTGGTGGGAAATGGTAGAAAATTCATAGACTAAAATTTCAAGTTTTGAAAGGCGATTTGAGGTTGGATTCGGGTAATTCTTATATGGTTTGACTCGTGAGTGAATGGGTGTTCATATTTTGTGATTTTTACCCGATTCCGAGATGTGGGCCCGGGGAGGCTTTTTTGGCCGAATTCATAATTTCTTGCTTTAGCTCATATTTCATTGATTAGATTAGTTTCTTATAGATATATTTATGGTATGTAATTAATTTTTGCTAGATTTGGGCCATTGGGAGTCGAATATTCGTGGGAAAAGCATTGCTACCGATTGATTGAGCTTGGTTCGAGATAAGTGGTTTGCCTAACCTTGGGTGTGGGGGGGGGGGGGAAACACCTTTGGTTTTTGTTTTTTCCTTTTACACACCTAANGGGGGGGGGGGGGGGGGGAATCCCCTTAGGATTTGGTACTGATATGATATGTGAGCGCGTGTACGCGAGGTGACAAGCGCGTACACAGGCTTTTGTTGCACAACCTGATTTTTACTGAGTAATGACATATTTTCATCTTGTTGAGTATACTAGCATGTATAGTTATCATGATAGCCTAGAATAAGATGTCTACGTGTCTTAATTGCATAACCAAACTCTTTGCAACATGCTTAGTGAATTCCTGCTTCCTTTCTTGACTTGTACTTAGTCTATATTGTACATTCTCTTACTATAATTGTTATCTTCATTTGTCTGAGATGTGTATTTACTTTTGGGACTACGGGTCGGTATCACGAGAAACCCCCCTACATGTTTACTTTTGTGACTATGGGACGGTATCCCGAGAGATCCTCCCTCCCCTGCGCATTCACTTTTGAGACTACGAGGCGGTACCTCAGGAGTTCTCCCTGCACTTTTACTTTTGAGACTACGAGGCGCTACCTCGGGAGTTCTCCCTATGTATTTACTTTTGGGACTACGAGACGGTATCTCGAGAGATCCCCTGCTATTTACTCTGTTTGTTGAACTTCTATTTGTGGTGTTTCTCTTTTTGCTTAAATGCTAGTCTATTATTACACTGTACATTTTCCTGTCTCAGTTATTATTTACCAATGGGCCTGACCTGACCTTACCTCGTCACTACTCAACCGAGGTTAGGCTTGGCACTTACTGAGTACCATTGTGGTGTACTCATGCTACTCTTCTACACATGTTTTTGTGTGCAGATCCAGGTACATCATTTCAGCCACGTTATAAGTCGTGCACCTGCCGCTACTACGGAGACTTCAAGGTACATCTACCACATTCGCAGACCTAGGAGTCCCCCTCTATCTTTTGAGTAGTTCCTTTCTTCTACTTCTAAATACTGATGTATAGAGTAGATAGTAAATTCATAAAAGCTTGTGACTTATGATGTTCCGGGTCTTGGGAAAACTCTGTATGTACTTGAGTGTTGTTATTTTATATGTCGGGCAACATTTCTATTATTATTTTATTTCTGTTACTGTTATTGGTTTAGATTTATGTTTCATTTTCGTTGTTATTCCTCCAATGTTAGGCTTACCTAGTCGTAGAGACTAAGTGTCATCACGACCTCTAACGGAGAGAAGATTGGGTCGTGAAAAACAGAGTGAGAAATAAAAAAAACTCTATTAGGAGTAATTTCAGTTCATAATTTTGATAAGAATGTAACAACATAAGTCTACAGATTACGAGAGGGAGAGTACCGAGTAGGATTTTACAACATAAGACATTAATGACAAAAAACATTTACCACAAATTTTTTAATTTTTACCTTATAAATTTTACCATACTACCACAACACAAAAATTTATAGACTTACTCTTTTATTTATTTTATTTATAGACTTTTATTGGGGGAGGGGTGTGTGAGTGTGTATATATATATATATATATATATATATATATA